>PVJN01004010.1:0-94780 GCA_004026805.1 Lasiurus borealis | reverse complement strand
TGGCCAAGGCCAAGAGGGGAAAATCAAGGAACTTGAGTCACTTCACTAGGGCCAAACCTTCCACTCCCCAGCCCCACCCACGACCGCCTCTTGCAGAGATCTGGCCTCCATTCACAGGCCTCTAAATTACACACAGAGAAGGAATCTCTGCTCCTGCCATGAGGTCTGAGAGCAGCTGTACATCTCCCAACTGGGGCTGCTAGAGCAACCCAATTAGCAAGGCTGCCTGACAAAAGACAAGAGCAACATGTTTTTCTCCAAAGTGACTAAGTGACTCCACACAGGCGTCATGTTGTCTGAAGGTCCTTGTCCCCATTCGTTCATCCTCTGGCCCCTGTCCTGCTTCTAGGGATCCTCCCTGGGCCATTGCCTAATAGTAGAATTATCTTTAGGATTAAAAGCCCAGTAGAGACAGCAGTTCTGGAACTTTCATAGTTCAACACATGTTTCAGACTCACTTCTCTTTTCATGGTGCTGTCTTCCAACCTTGGGTTCATGAGCTTCACAATATCTTCTCAGGCACCCAGAAATGTTTTTAAGATGGTATGTTTGTAGAGAAGTTTTATTCTCATGAGAACATAAAATTGAGAGGAAACTACAAAGATTTGCCCCCACACATACACAGACTCCCACATTATCAATAGCCCCACCAGAGTGATACAAGGATGAACTACACTGATACTTCATTATCACTCCAAGTCCATAGTTCACACTGGGGTTCACTCTTGGAGTTTTACATTCTGTGCATTTAGATAAATTTATAATGACATGTATCCATTATGGTACCATAAAGAGTATTCTCACTTCCCCCAAAACTTTCTGTGTTTTGCCTGTTCATCCTTTCCCATAATCCCCAGCACCTCTGATCCTTTTACTGTCTCCACAGTTTTGCCTTTTCCAGAATGTCAGAGTTCAATTCATATAGTATGTAAACTTTTTCAGATTGACTTCTTTTAGTTAGTAAAATGTAAGCTTTGTCCATGTCTTTCCATGGCTTCATATGTTATTTATTTTAGTGCTGAATAATATTCCATTTTGAATATGTCCCACAGTTACTTACCCACTCAGCTACTAAAATGCATCTTGGTTGCTTTCAAGTTTTAGCAATTATGACTAAAGTGCTATAAACATCCTTGTGCGGGTTTTTGTGTCAACATAAGTTTTTAATTCTTTGGGGGTAAATACTGAGGAATGAGGTTTCTGGCTCATAAGAGTATGTTTAGCTTTATTTGCAGGAAAAAAAAAAAACTCCCCAACTGTCTTCCAAATTGGCTGTACCATTTTACATTCTCTCCAGGAATTGATGAAAGTTCCTGTTGCTCCACATCCTCATCAACAGTTTGGTGTTGTCATTGTCCTGGACTTTGGCCATTCTAATAGATGTATAGTGATATCTTGTTGTTTGAATTCGCATTCCTCTGATGACATGTGATGTCAGGCATCTTTCCATATGCTTATTTGCCTCCTGTGCATCTTAGTGAGGTGCCTTTGGCTCATTTTTAATCAGGTTGTTTGTTTTCTCATTGGTGAGTTTTAAGAGTTCTTTGTGTATTTTGGATACCAGTTTTATCAAATGTGCCTTTTCAACCCAGAACTTTTGGTGTGATAGTTCAGAGACAATAGAAACATGTAAGATATTTGGTATAGACCAGAGATTTACAACTCAAATTTGTTATCCCCAAAGAAATGCACCTGAATTAGGTGGAATCCTAGATAGGATCTGACATGGGGGTTGATGAGTGACTTGTATTTATTGCCAAAAGATAGCCCATTCTTAGGAGTCATCACTGAGACTATACATGTCAAACACAGGCAGTTTCCACATGCCTCCTGAGAAAGCACTACGTTCAAGGTACTAAATCTAAAAGTATTTGGCCAGAGTAGCCACAGGCACTGCCACCCTTGGCCGGAGTAGCTGTTATATTTAACATTGAGTACTTGTGCTCTGTGTGGACTATCTCATTCTATCTTCAAAATAATCCTATGAGGTGACACGATTGTGGTAGACAGAATAATGGTCTCCCCAAAGGTATGTACAATCTAAACTCTGGAGCCTCTAAATCTGCTACCTTACCTGGCAAAAAGGACTTTTCAGATGTGATTAATATACATGTATGAGGACCTCCTGTATATATGACGGAGTATTATTATTCAACCACCGAAAGGAATAAACTACTGATACATGAGACAACATGGACAAACCTAGAAAATGTGCTAACTGAAACAAGCTAAGCACAAAAAGTCCTACAGTGTCTGATTCCATTTATACCAAACTAGAGGTCCAGTGCAGGGGATTCATTAATGGATAGGATCCCTAGCAGTTGCTGGCTGCCAGCCAGGGCCTTCCTTCATTCTGCACCATCCCCTGGTGGTCAGCACACGTCCTAGTAAGCAATCCCAATCGGTTGAACCCCTGGATACTCTGCATATTGGGCTTTTATATATATAGTTAGGTAGATAGCCATAATAGGCAAATCCAGAAAGGCAGAAATCAGATTGGTGGTTGCCAGGCTGGGGTGGGGGAAGGGAGACAGTAGAGGTACAAATCTTAATTTGAGGCAATCAACATGTTTTGGAACTAAACATAAGTGGTCATTGCAAACACTGTGAAGGTACTGAACGTCACTACATTTTTCACTTTCAAATAACTAATTTTACATGATGCAAGTTTTCCCTCAATAAAAACAAGTAAAATAAAGAACAACTGCTCAAACATGAATAAAGAGGGTTTTCTAGAATATGTAGAACTTAACTGGGTCTTTGAATGATGGCTAGGACTAGGCAGGCTGGGAGAAGATGAGAGGGGGTGGGGCGGGGAGTTTCCATTTAATTCCATACAACAGATATTTTTGTGGTTCTGCAAGTTTCTGTGCCTTCTGCCCCAGGCTCACCTCACTTAAACCCCAGCACTCAGAGATTCTGCAGGAATCACCAAGGGCACTCCGCATATTTGCAGATGCTTTTATATAAATGGTGTGAAGAATACTTAGTGAAGAGCAATGTGCTAATATCGGAAAAACTAGGGCAAGTTCCAAATGACTGAAATCAGTGCAGGGCTTACGGTCAGGAGAGCGGGATGCCTGGGCCTCACTGTGGCTTATCCCCAGCCCCGGAGGCACAGCCAGCTCTGTCATACAGCCCACCCACCAGAACCTGTTTGGCCCTTCCCCTACCCCCCAGCACACACCCAGGATTCCTGTCAAGGGCAAAGCCAGAGATCTCAGCAAAACTGCAGGGGTCTAGAAAAAGATAACCTCTATGAGATTATTAAAAATTTCCAGCTTTTCTTAGTCATCAATCCAAGCCTCCAGGGCAAAGAAAAAACGCAATGGCCTCTCTGAAGGCAGAAGGTGGGACCCGGTGCTGGGCTGGATCGCCCTCTCTTCAGGGAGCAGAAGCAGATCAAGCGTCCCAGGGTGAGCAAGGCTCGCTTTCACTGCCTGCCTCTCTAGGGAGGGATTTCAGGAGCAGCTTTGAGGAATTCAAGGAACAACCGATGTGGAAACCCAGTTTTCTGACTATGAGCTCCAAGTTATATCTGGGGAAGCTTCCAGATGCTGTCTTCCGTCACACCAGGGTCCTCTAGCTTTCCCCCTCCCCCACGCCCCACCCCCAGCCACCAGTCACAGCAGGTTGAGAGGTTGGGTGGGGAGCAGTAATGAGATGCATTCTGTTCTGTTTACAAATTGCTCTCAGGCCTGCGGAGAGAGGTGCTTCTCCATGTGAAGTGTTGTTGGCACATAAGGAAGGACATTTGTGACGGATGGCTTTGCCCGAAACCTACCAAGAATGGAGGCAAAGCCACTGCCCCTGCCGGAGTCTCTCATTCCTCCCGCAGAAGCAGGGAGACTGGCGATATATGCCACTTCTTCTCCAGGGCAATGCATCATGCCATTGGAGCCTCTGAATTCCTTCAACCCCCTATTCACAGTCAGCCTGCTTTCTTCCACAGGCTCGCCTTTCCTCTGGAATTACCACTCAAATTCATCCAAAGGGTAGAGTTTGTCTTCTTCATCCTCAGCTCTCATTGAACGTGTCAGGGTGCCTGCACCTAAATAGGCCGGCTGACCAAATGTTGAGCATGTGTATTCTTGTTCCTGTTCACCCACACCACAGGTCTTCATGGCTCCAAGATGTATGCAGGCCATGTTAAAATTGTTAGCATTTATTGCATGCCTAAAAGGCTAAGCACAGTGCTTTGTGCTTTATATACACTTTCTCTAAACATGCTAATGACCCTGCAAAGCAAGTACAGTGGTACCTCGAGATACGAGTGCCCTACCATACGAGATTTTTGAGATATGAACTGTCAAGGGAGCTATTTTTGCTTTGAAATACAAGCAACATTTGAGATAGGAGTCATCGTGCGGATTGGCCGGCTGCACACGACCCACCAGTTTACCGAGACTCGAGTGTCTCATAGTTTCTCACGCCTCAAGGTTACGGAACGAATTAAACTCATATCTCGAGGTACCACTGTATTGTGTCCTCAAAGGACAGTTCAGGACACTGCCACCTGCCATTCCCTGTCAGAACACACCAGCAAGTTCTCACTCATCCCTCCTACCGCTCAACCAAAATGGCATTTTCTGTTGTTGCCTACAACCTCCATGTTTCCAGATCCTATGGCTGTTCTTGAGAGCTCAGCTTCCGTGACCTCAGCAGCATGTGGTCGGGTGGACCACACCTCCACAAAATACATGCTACGCTTGGCTTTCTGAGCATCACACGCCTGCTTTCCTCAGATCGCCTGCCTCCTCTGGCTCCTCCGCCTCACAACTTCCCAGGGATATGGGAAGAAGTTCTGGGGCCAGGCTGCTGGGTTCATACCCTGAGCTCCTCCCACTACTAACTACAGTGGCACCTCGAGATACGAGTTTAATTCGTTCCATAACCTTGAGGCGTGGGAAACTATGAGACACTCGAGTCGAGGTAAACTGGTGGGTCGTGTGCAGCCGGCCAATCCGCACGATGACTCCTATCTCAAATGTTGCTCGTATTTCAAAGCAAAAATCGCTCGCTCGACGGCTCGTATCTCAAAAATCTCGTATGTTAGGGCACTCGTATCTCGAGGTACCACTGTATTATCTTGAGCAAAATATTGAATCTCTTGTGACTCAGTTTACTGACTAGGGTTGATGTGAAAATAAAGGAATAAATACACGCAGCACACTAGAACCATGCCTAGCGCATAGTGAGACCACAATTAATGCTAGCTCCTTGTATCCTCACTGTGCGAATCCATTATTGCACCATCTCTCACTTCTAAAGTTCCGCAGAGCCGATCCAGGGCCTTTTTTCACCTCCCTCTTGCCTAAGGCAGCCTCATTCATCTCCATGATTTTCAATGTCATCTGTAGGTCGGCATCTTCAAATTCCTATCTCCGACCCAGATCTCATTTAAGCTCCGGATTCATTTATCCAATCGCCCACTTGACACCTCCATTTGGATGTCTTGCAGGCATCTCAATTGACATGTCTAAGAGCGAAAACTCCCCTTCCGCTCGTCTCTCCTCGGTCTTCTTTATCACAGACAATGGTGCCATCATCCCTTCGTGACTTGAGGAAGAAACCGGGGAATCATCTTTGACATGTCTCCTGTCGCTTTCCCTCGCCTCCCACATTGAATGCATTACCGCCTCCAAAATATATCTTCACTCCATTCCACTTGCTACATCTCAGTTGCCACAACCCAATTCCCAGTTGCAGGCCCCCCTGTTTTATCTCTGCCATCTCTACGTTCCTCTTCTTACATGTAATAATGAAAAGGCTATTGGGGGGAGTTGGGGGGGAGTGTCCTTTTAATGCTATCTTGATATAAGTCAAACCATGAAGTTAATTTCTGCCTAATACCTCCCAATTGCTCCCATGGCCCAAGGAAGAAAATGCAAGTGGCCCTCAAGGCCCCTCAGTATCCGGCCCCTCAGCCCTGTCCAGCCTCGTTTGCCGTTCTCCTCCTGGCTGACTCTAGTCTTGTGGCCTCCTGGCCCAGGGCTTCCGCAGGCTGCTCTCCTGACCCTTTCTGTGCCCTGACTGCCTTACAACCTGGTGTCGCCTATGGATCCCTGCTCAGAATGTTCTTTAATGTGTAAAATAAAATGTAGCCGAAACCGGTTTGGCTCAGTGGATAGAGTATCGGTCTTCGGACTGAAAGGTCCCAGGTTCGATTCCGGTCAAGGGCATGCCCCCCAGTAGGGGGCGTGCAAGAGGCAGCTGATGGATGTCTCTCTCTCTCATTGATGTTTCTAACTCTCTATCCCTCTCTCTTCCTCTCTGTAAAAAATCAATAAAATATATTTAAAATAAAATAAAATAAAATGCAGAGGATTACAAAGGGAACCATATATATCAAAGTACACATTAGCAAAACATTGTTTTAAAACACATTTGTAGTTCACCACTGCAGTAAGGGATTCAGACAGGGGTTGGGGGTGGAGCTGTGCAAATGGGGTTGGGCAGAACACATATGGGAAGTCTCTGTAGCTTCTGCTCCATTTTTCTGTGAACCTAAGGTGTCTCTTAAAAATGTATTTAAACATATGTCCTGGCCAGTTTGACTCAGTGGATAGAGCATCAGCATGTGGACTCAGGGGTCCTGGGATCCATTCCAGTCAAGGGCATGTACCTGGGTGGCGGGCACATCCCCAGTGGGGAGTGTGCAGGAGGCAGCTGATTGATGTTACTCTACCTTCGATGTTTCTGACTCTATCTCTCTCCCTTCCTCTCTGTAAAAAATCAATAAAATTTATTTTTAAAAAATGTATTTAAAAATATACTTGTGATATAGTAATAATATATGTGCTTTCAGACCCATTCAGGAGCTAAGAAATTAAAAAAACAATGATATGGTGATGATGATGATGATGATAAACATTTATTGAGTGCTCTATAGACGTTGTATATATTAGTTCATTTACTCTTTATGATATCCTTATTTTAGAAAAGTAAGGCATAAAGAGATAATAAATTCAAGCAAAAAGCTATACTATCCCCCCTCCACCATCATATACAGGCGGTCCTCAGGTTACATTGGACTCGACGTATGTCATTTTGTGGTTACATTGCCATCTCCCGTTTATTTATTTAAAAAAAAAAAAAGTTCTGTCATTTTGAAGGCATGTAGATGTGTGCTTTATGTTTTTTATTATTTATTTACCACAAGTAAAGGTCAGGAATTGTTATCTTTCTTTTACAATTTTTTTTTTTACTGTTTCACTTCATTACTGCTGTGTATGTGCTCCATGTGAATGATGGAGGTGCTTATGTAGGTGGGTTCCGACTTACTGTGAAAATTGCATTACATCTCGCTATAGGAACAAATATAACCTGGGGACCTACTGTATACCTATTTTAATTTTTTTCCACCTACCCCAAGATCCAGAGATTTGCTAACAGAGAATCTTAACACAAATCAATTTTCAAAGGGGTGACACCTTAACCTATTCACCTCAGTTAATACACTGTCCAGGATTCATCTTTAATCGACTGGTCTTTCACTTTTGGGATCAAAAAACAATGATGTCAAGTTCAAAGTTCCAGACTGCCTGAGAGACAAGGGTGATCATAATTGGGAGCCCAGAGCAACTGGCACAGGAGTGGGGGAATAAGTGGGAGAAGGACTCAGAGGAGATCAGAATATACTCCCCAATATACTTCCACTCTGGACTAAGGATTGTTTGGAGCTGAAAGCAACTAAGAAAAAGCAGACAAAAGATAAGCTCTCTGCAGACCCCCATATACCTGAAAAGAGATGATAAGTTCCCTTTGGGAAGGTATCCCCACTTCTATCCATCTCCCAAACGAGGAAGAGGACAGCAACCTTATCACAGAAACAAGATGGCACCAAGAATCTACACAAGCAAACTTTACCAAGTAGTCCTTCTTAAACAATAGTTTCCCCATATAGTTGCCTTCCTACAATTCACTGCTCCTACGAGCTCAAAGTTTCTTTCTTTTGTCTTGCTACTTCTCTTTAAATGTATGTATAAAAGCTTCCAAGCCTAGCTGTTTCTTTAGTGGTTTTCTCTTCTTTCAAAGAAGACTTCCTGTGTCACATAAAACTTTTAACATCAAATACATTTGTATGTCTTTACTCCCGCTAATCTGCCTGCTGTCAGTGTTTTGTTTTGTGCTTTTCTGCAGACACAGCTGGAGAATATAAGCGAATAATAGAAGAAAAATTTCCTCCCCTACTGATGATAGAGGAGGGGACCAAATTCAAGCTTAGAAGAGTCAGACCTTAAAAACACTCCTGGGTTGGGTTGGATAAAAATTAAGAGTTTGAATCAACAGTGGCAGGAATTCCTTACAGTCAACATCTGGGCCGAAGTATAAGGGCTAGGATTGGGCTACAGGTTAGGATGAGAATCTTGTTTCAAGTGAAGACTGGTGTGTTTGATTGGGGCTGGGCTTCTACCTAGACCTTAGAGATTGCTTAGGTATTAGAAGCTGTTGACATCTGGCTTAGTTAAAACATTAAGATATTAGAGCTGTTGACAGAATCCAAGTATGCATTAGAAAACCAGTTTGGAGGCTTAATTAAAAGTAGTATTTAAATCTGAATTTAGATCTCAGAGAATATTACTTCTTAGGTTACTGACAAACCTGAGGTAAGGATTTGTGATTGGCCTGGGTTTGGGGTAGAGAGGTGAGATAGCTTTGTGAGTGTTGGCAAGGTGTAGATGAAAGTCTGAGATTGCACCGGGTGTAAAGGATCCCCAAAACCTACAAGGCTTCTTCTGGTGGACACACTACTTCCCAGAGAGCTCCACCCCTGAACCCCCGGGTTGTGGCCATGCACAAGGGGCCCTCCAGGTGTCAGACCTTTCCCCACCTTAGAGTCACTACAGAGCCAGCCCTTCCATCCTGGATAGCAACCCCCTGTCCCTCAGAGAAAGGTAGGGGTGCCCAATCTCTGGCTAAGCCAGCCTATCAGGCTTCAGTAAGTAGAGAAAAGATTGGTTATTGCCAAAACCGGTGTGGCTCAGTGGATAGAGATTGGCTTGCGGACTGAAAGGTCCCAGGTTCGATTCCGGTCAAGGGCATTACCTTGGTTGTGTGCACATCTTCAGTAGGAGGCAGCTGATCAATGTTTCTAACTCTCTTTCCCTCTCCTTTCCTCTCTGTAAAAATATCAATGAAATGTATTTTATAAAAGAATTGGTTATTTATTGATGAAGCTAAGAAATCACTCTAATAACTTCAAAACTAGGTCGGGGCCTGAGTGGTATCTGTCTATGAGTTCGCTCCTTCGTGCCCCACAATATCACCTCTTTTACACTGCAGCCCCAGCCCCCAAATAACCCCAGCTGTTTCTCATTCAAGACCCCCTTCCCAAACAGATGGACCTAGAGATGAAAAACTGAGCCTCTAGGGAATTTTCAGGAAATAAATTGCTGAGCACTGAGTCCCAATGCAAAGGAGCAAAGAGCAGTTCAGAGTGATGGGAGATGTTCAGTATCTCACCCTACTTCACATCCCTCGACGCACATGGTGGTGGGCATTGGACAGAGGAGGCCTCAGAACTTTGTAAGTAGAACCCAAACACAGAGTTTGATCCGGATAACTTAGCTCGGCAGATGCCCGGATTCATTTCAGTGGTCAGTATAGGAACAGTAAAGAAAAATGGCCCCACATTAAGAAGGGACAATGCAGCTCAGCTCCACAACACACTATGGTTACAGGGACCCGGCTTTTTTGGGGAGACCTTGAGCTTGCAGGGGGTCTTCCCCACTCCTCCCCAGGACAGCGGGAGCTGATGTGCAAAACAAGTACCCACATTCTTTTCATAAAACTTTCCTCCAAACATAGGAAAAGGCAATCATAAAAGAAACCCCCTTTTCCACTGGAAAAATTATAAGTGGAGGTGTATTCCTCACTAAAACCAGCGCAAAAAGTGAGAGAAAGGGCACAGGGAGCTGGGTTCTACCCCAGATAGTGCCACTCACAGTGTCGCCTTGGGGACTGGCTCCAGCATCTGGGAAATGGGCCAGCTGGGCCACTCTGCCTCACAGGGGTACAGTGGCCAAGGCTCCAACAAGCACATCTGTTCCCCTCAGCTCTCTCCAGGAGCTTCTGGAAGAGCCATGCCCTGGGGTAGGCAGTGTGTGTGAATCTGAGTCTGCAGTTGCCCCTGGCCCTGCAGGACCAGCCCGGAGGTGGGCTTCTCCGATGTCACTGACCTCCCCATCACCACGAGCTCGCGGCACCAGCCGGTGTGTGTTCTTTCCTAATTTGGGCTGTTCCTCCTTATTGTTCTTACACTGATGACTGGAATTAATGCCTGGTATTTCCCAACAGCTAAATCATTATAATCAAACTCTGCAGCTGCCAGATCTGCTGACTCAAACCCCCTATGTATTCATATGATATTTGCTGGGTAATTACAGAACAGGGGTAATTATATTCATGACTCCATTACTCTCATAATTCCAGAGACCCAGAAATCACTAAGAAAGAAAGAAAGAAAGAAAGAAAGAAAGAAAGAAAGAAAGAAAGTCCTGACAAAACTGAGAGAAGAAAATCCTTCAATAATGATCCTAATCCACCTCTTCTTCTGTTTATCCCTTCACATCAGACTTTCTTCAAAACCATTTCCCATATCCAAAGAAACCCAAAACATTAATTTCAAAGACATATGCACCCCTACGTTCATTGCAGTGTTATAATAACCAAGATATGGAAGCATCCCAAGTTCCCATCATTAGAAAAGCACATAAAGAAGTTGTAGTACATACATACAACAGAATATTACGTGGGCATAAAAAAATAATGAAATCTTCCCACTCAAGACAGTATGGAGGGACCTAGAGACTCTCATGCAAAGTGAAATAACTGAGAGTTATTTCTCAATTGAGAAAGACAAATGCCATATGATTCTGCTTCTATGCAGAATCTAAAGAACAGAATAAATGAACAAACAAAACAGAAACAGACTTATAGATGCAGAGAACAGACTATGGTGGCCAGATGGGAGGAGGGTTGAGGACTGGGTGAAAAGGGTGAAGGATTAAGAAGTACAGCTTGGTAGGCACAAGTTGTGGTGGGGATGTAAAGTGCAGCATGGGGAATATAGTCAGTAATGCTGTAATAATATGTATGATTCCAAGGGGCTACTAGAATTATCAGAGGGCCATTCATAAGTTATATAAATGTTTAAACACTACGCTGTACACCCAAAACTAACATAAAATGATATTGAATATCAACTGTCATTGCAAAAAGGTACCTTCTGAGCTCCCCAATGAAGACAGAAAACAGGAAAAGTGAAACACAGACTAACATGTAATACCCTGTTAGCTTTTGGTTTGCCCAAATCAATGTGCATTAATTATAGTATTACTTGCTCATGTACTAGTTAAGCCCTAAATGCCCATGAGTTTTATAGGGCTTGACACAATGCAAATTTATTTTCTATTCATGTCCCAATCAGATTCAGGTGCTTCTTGTCAGGCACCTGTCATGTGATCATACAGAAACCCAGGCTCCTTCTATCTTGTGGCTCTGCCCACTTTAAACACTCAAAGGTTTCTCTGTCATCAGCTGACAGGTGAGGAAAGACTTTTTAGAGACCTTGACTCAGACATGACACTCATTGGTTCTGCTCACCTTCCTCTTGGTAGCAGCTTGTCACAAGGCACCACTGAAATGCCAGAGTCCTGGTGACTATAACCCTCAAGGGACAGCACTCCCAGCAACAGCTCTATGCTGTGGCAGACAACCCATCCCCTTGGTTATGATGTCATACCATCAGTCCATACGTGAGCATCCAAGGCATTTATGAAATGATGAACCACCCCATGCTGTATATGTGCCATGCAAACTGAAGTGACAAAACAAATATCCCAAAAAGACGACAAAAACGATTTTTCACTGTCCCCTTCTGTTAATGTAGCGTCCAACGAAGACCCCCTCAGAATTCCCTCCAAATGTAACCCTGCAGCCATTCCTGGCATGGGTAGTGCCCTTGCATCTCCCACTCCTTTTGTGAATCTGCCACAGACATGCTGCCCCTCAAACTTCTCCCATTGGAAACCCTCTCAAGGGATCGCCCACCCCCACCCTTGGTGCCTTGGCTGTCCTTCTCTGCAGCCATGGAGTATGTCTGGCAATGGTGAGTGACACCAGCAAGGATTCTTGCCACTGGACGAAGGGGTGGGCCAAGGGACCACTGAGCCTAATTAAACTGGAGAAGGAGGTAGAGTGTAAACACAATGCTCAGGAGTCAGGATGCAGTCAAGTCCCACAGATGGGGCTGCTCCTCAAGACAGTTGTCCCAGGTTGGGTGGCAGCAAAGGAGACCCAAGAGTAGAGACCGTGGAGAGCATAGCAGGGTGGCCAAGTCTCTGCGTTCTGGAGAACCACAATAGGGTCCCTGCAGTGTCTAGTAGACCTAGAGGGGTCCCCAGGACTGAGCTGTGGTTGGTGGCATCGGGGAACCCGCCTACAAGCAGCTGGGGTGAAAGGGGGAGGGGTGCTGAAAGGAAGTGAGGACTGGCCATGAGGCCAAACAAAAGAGAATCTCCGGAAGGGTCCACGTGAAGCATCTCATCACGTCAGCAAGTCCACTGCCCAGCAGGCAGGCGGCCCACCCCTGCCCGCAAGCACATGGACACAGAGGCATCCTTTCCTGTTTTTGAAACTCCAATCTAATGGCTACCCTCTAGCGCCCATTCTGAATTTTCTACTTCAGCAGTTTTCTCTTGGTTTGTTCCAGAAAGTAAATAGAATTACATTCTACTGGGCTTTTTACACTTGAAAACCTCTTCAACGAAATGCCGTTTCCTCCAGAACTGCCATCAGAACTGGTCACACGCCCATGGAGTAGGGGTCTTCCCACGTGACAGCACGCCCTCAGCTCCGACAGCAGGTGAGCACCTGGCCCAGGCCGAGTCCTCACGTGGGAGAGGGAGGAGGCAGGGTGCATGCTGGGGCAAGAGTAAGAATCTCCCGATTACCAAGTGTCGTCCTCCAAGGGGTGAGGTGACTTGGCCAACTTTCTCACCTGGGGAACCCTTGGGATTTCCAAAATGCTGGGGGCAACTTTTTAGATAGCATCATGCTATTTTTTTTTCAAAATGCAATATTTAAAAGAATATATTAATAAGCAATAATAAGGAACAGGTTTAGTTTCTTTGTGTGTGTGTGTGTGTGTGTGTGTGTGTGTGTGTGGTGTGTGTTTTAATTTCTCTTCAAGAAGAAGGGGATGGCCAAAACTGGTTTGGCTCAGTGGATAGAGCGTCAGCCTGCGGACTGAAAGGTCTCAGGTTCGATTCCAGCCAAGGGCACGTACCTTGGTTGTGGACACATCCCCAGTAGGAGGTGTGTAGAAGGCAGCTGATCGATGTTTCTCTTTCATTGATGTTTCTCTCTATTCCTCTCCCTTCCTCTCTGTAAAAATAATCAATAAAATATATATTAAAAAAAAAAAGAAGGGGATGACCTCCCTTCTCTGGAGCGCCCTCCCTTCTGCAGTTACCCTTGCTGTGTCCCATCTCTCCTCTGACCCCAGCCGTGGGAGCCCCACTGAGCAGGAAAGGCCCTAAGGAAGCTGCCCAGCTCCCAAGTTAGTGGCACCACTGTCTCACCCCCTCGCCCTTGCCACACCTCCATGGACAGACAGCTCCAGGGGAGTTCAGCTCTTAGCCCATGGCGCACCAGGGCAGCCCATTGGGAAGGGCACAGGAATGACTAGAGCAGGCGGGTATGAACACTGCTCCAGTGAAAGGTGAGCAGGTGGGGTCTGAACACAGGGGCAGGCACGCCAAAAGCCCAGTGCACTGAGCGGTCAAGGCTGAGCAAACAACCCGAGGGTCTGTGAGCACCGGGCGGGCTGGGAGGGGCGGGAGAGGGACCTCTGAATGGACAGAGGACTGTCTGGCAAAAATACGGCAGGTGTCGGAGTTTGTGGTTGGAGGAAAGGCGGAGGTCAGAGGCCAGGGTGGGAGATCACACCTGGAAGGCAATGCACGACAGCCAGCAGCCACTGAGTGATCTAAACAGGAGGGGATGTGACTCTGAGGCTTGTGGAGCATAGGTGCGGGGACCTGTGTGCGTGAATGGGGGAGTGATGGAAGACACAGGCCACGAGGAGACCAAGGATAACCCGGGTTCTGAGCAGGAATGGCAGCAAGGCAAGACAGCTGGCTGGCCAGAGACCAGCTGTCAGCTACATCACCACACCACGTCAGCATGGCAGAGCCAGGGACCAGAGACATCTTCACATCCACAGCCTGTGTTTCACCGGCTGCCTCTGAGACCCAGGTTGGGGTGCGGGTAGAGGTCCACCCTCTGACCACAGACCAGCGGGACACCCAGGGCTGCCTCAGAGACCGCTGGTCCCAGCCCAGGAGTCTCTCTGCCCTGGGCTCTCTCTTGCTCCCTCCCTGCCCCCATCCTGCAAGATTCCCAGCAGCTGCCCTCTGTGGGGGTCAACAGGCGCTCACCTGACCAGTTGGCCTCACCCATCGAGCTCTGGAGGAGGCAGGCAGGGGGGCACCTGCCCAGCGGGCAAGTGGGAGAGGTTCGCGCATCACGCTTTCAGTGCACTGGGCGATTCCGAGATGAAAGACATCGGCGAGAGCAAAGTACTGTACAGCCTTTACAGGCTCCATCTCCCTAATTGAGGAAAATGAGGTTATTTCCAAATCCCTCCGTGGTGCGATGGAAAATGTGCTCAATGGGCCCGCACTTAAGGCTTCTCCCTGGGCAGGCTCCTTCGTTCTGAGACTCAGAGGCCGCCGTGGGGAGAGAGCGCCTCGCTTCTCTGCTCCAGGATGGGGAGCCCCCATAGGGACGCGCCTCCGCCTCAGCAGCCCAGATCGGCTCCCGGTGCCCGGGCCCCCAGAAGGACGGGCCCGACAGACTTCAAAGCCGGGGCGCCTCCGTGCGACGCCGAGTCCTCCTCCTCTGCTCTGAGTAATTGGAACAAAACGACCCAGGTAGTCTGGCTGTAACATCAAAGCCACGGATAATAACCTCACAGATGAATTCAAGAGTGAATGCACGCGCAGCCACTGCTCAAGTTTGAAGTGTGCCGGGATTTTTCCCCCGGCTTCAGAACTGAGCGAGAAGAAAGAGGAGAATCGCCGGCCACCGCTCTCTTTGTGGAGAAGCTGCCTCCTCTTTCAGCCGCAGCCTTCAGGTGAGCAGAAGTCTGACTTAGGAACCAGGAGGAGGACGAGAGGAGCAGGAATCAGACTGGGGTCAGGGGACAGCTCCCTGAGGGTGGAACATCGTGATGAACATGTCTCTGGGCTAATGAGAACCCTGGTCCGCCGGCAGGTGCACAGAGACACTGGGCGAGGCACAGAGGGGCGCTGACCACTGCACAGGACATCTGTGATGGTTTGACCGTCACAGTCATGGTATAAGGGCTGGTCATCTTCTGTCACCTGCCAGGAATGGCTAGAGGACTAAATGTGAGGATCTATACTAATAAAAAGCTAATCTGCTAATCAGACCGGACATCTTCCAGATATCCTTCCAGACATTCTTCTGGACAAAGCCCCAGCAGCCCCTGAGAAGGCCAAGGCTCAGGCAAGCTGAGATGACTGTCAATGGCAACAGCAGCAGCATGATACAGGTATCGACTTCCCCTGATTGGTCCAGTCCCTCCCACAGAGGGAGGGCAGACTGCCGGCTTAGACCTGTTCCCTGTGTCAGTAGGATATTCCTTGAGGGCAGGCCAGGCTGAGGGACCCCCCTATTCCCCCACCCAGTGCACAAATTTTAGTGGTTTTCAAGTGTAAAAAGCCCAGTAAAATTTATAAATAATAGAGCTACCAAAGTGAGGAATCCAAATTAGCTAACAAGCTAATACAGAAACAAACAAACAAAAAGCCTTCAATCACGAGCAGCTGAAGTGTAGGACATTTCGGAAACAAGTAACAGAATCCTGTTTGAGCGGGACCTCAGAGATCACAGTCAATGGGACCCAAGCACAGGATTGGGGTACCCACCATGGCTGGGAGGTGTCTGCAAATAGCACCTATGAGATAATAGAAAACAGACATTGGTTTCTGCTCCCCTCCCCCCTATTCCTGGCCCAGAGCTCCTGAAACCCTTATAATTCCTTAAGTGATAAGAGCACTAGGAATATCTTTTGTTCTGATCTTTGGTCTCCTAAAACCCTTGTAACTTCCTGGATGATGGAAGCGTCTTTTGTCCTAATGAGGCAGCTCTGCGTGTGGGCCTGGAGGAGGGATGGTCACCAGGAAGACCAAAGCCATGATGAGAAACATGCAGTGTTCAGCCCACCTTCCTTCCGTTCAACTGAGAAGGGATGAAAAATGGAGTGGCAGGTCCATCATGCCTAGTGATGAAGCCTCCATAAAAATCCCCCACAGCTCAGGGGTCAGCGACCTTGGGTTGATGAAGATGTGGAAGATTTGGGGAGAGTGTGCATCTGAAGAAAAGAGTGAAGCTCTGTACCCTTCCCACATACCTTGCCCGTGCATCTTTCCCACTTGGCAATGAATCGATAATCTAATAAGTAAAGGGTTTCTTTCTCTGACTTTTGTGAGCTGCTTTAGAAAGCTCATTGAACCCAAGGAAGGGGACAAGGGAATTCTAATCACAGCCCATCAGTCAGAAGCACAGGGGCAAACCTGGACTGGCAGCTGGGGTCTGAACTTGGATCAGGGTCAGTTCTACAGCACTAAACTCTGCACCTGTGACACCTGATTCTTCTCTAGGTAGATAGTATCAGACTTGAGCTGAACGACAGGACACCCAGCTGGAGTCAGAGCTGGGCCATAGAGGAATTGGATGGAGTCAGCATATTAGCACCATTTGGAGCACAACTAGAGGCAAAGCTTTAGAACATGCTCTGCCCAGAGCTATACCACCTGAAATGGGCTGCTCTCTACCCTGCCTGGAGCCATTCACTCAGCTCCACCTGCCTTTCCTCCTGGTCTATTCAAATCCCCTGGGTCTTCTGTTCCTTTTTACCTTAACTCCAGGCCCGCCATTCTTAGACATAGCCTGCTGCCAACATACTAGTATAGTTGCTACCCCCCCTTTTTTTTATAACCACAACACTGTTGGATTACATGCCCAGTTCATGCTCAGTTTATTCAATCCATTTCATAGTTGAGAAAGCAAAGGGGGCTGAGAATATAACTGCTTTCTTCAGTGAGAGAACCCATGGGAGGTATGTGTTTGCCATAACAATTAGAGAGGTGAGTCCTCTTGAGAAATTGAGGGGTCTTTAGAAACATTCTGACCCTCAGACCAACTCTTCGAAGCAGCACCCCAGAACCCTGACTCTACAGCTAAGAACACACATGTAGGGTGATCTGGTCAGCTCACATGCTATGGGCTGCAACCCAGTGGTTCCTAAACTCATATTCTTCCCCATTCACCTTACAGCCCAGTGGCACCTTACAGCCTATTGTAGATTCATCTAATTGACAATGGCCTGGGCCTCCTGGGAACTGATGGGACCTCACAGGGTGTCTGTGTGGCTCACAGACACCAAAAGGTGTTGAGGTTTTAACTCCCAGGATCTGCAAACTTGACCTAATTTAGATCTAGGGTCTAAATGATGAGATCATTAGGATGGTCCTAACTCAATATAACTATGTCCTTATAAAGGGGGGAAATGTGTACAGAAAGACAGGCATGCGCACAGGGAGGATGCCATGTGAGGGTGAAGTGGGGACCGAGGTAATGTATCTATGAGCCAAGGAGCACCCAAGATGGCCAGTAGACCCCAGAAATTAGGAAAGAGGCGAGGAGCAGAGCCTCCCTCATCATCTTCCGAAGCAACCTACCCTGCCAACTCCTTGATCCAGAACTGGGAGACTGTTCTCTGTTGTGTCAGCTGCCCAGTTTGTGGCACCTCGTTAGGGCAGCCCTAGCGAACAAATACACCCCATTGTATTCACCCCAACCTTTTGTTCCCATTGCTAGAGTCTATGCAACAGGCCTGCTGCCCTGAGGCCTCCAGCCCAGGGCAGAGCCAGAAGAAAAGTGACGGCACAGTGTCCAGTCTCTCTCACTTCCTCCTTTGTACTGAAAATGGGCAAGTGATGGTTTCTGGGAACTCTCACAGTTATTCCAGGCCACCCACACACACACACACACACACACACACACACACACACACACCTTCCTCAGGCACAAGGCAAATCCAAGGGCGTGGGCCAACCTCGGCACATGGAGCAGAAGGTAGAAAGACCAGGTGGATCTCCCCTCTTACCTGAAGCACACACCTTCCCTGCTGCTAGGATCACCAGCCACCTGGGCAAGCACAGCCAACTCTGGGGCTGGCTCACACCCCTCCCTCCCACAGCCCAAATGTCACCTCCAGGTACACTCCCCAGCCTCATCAAGCTGCCACACTGCTCCTGGCTTCCACCAATGACCAGAGCAAAGAAGCTTTGATTTGCTGCTCAATGGTCCTAGGCTAGGGCACAGGGACCTCCTAGTCCCTTGGCTCCTCAGAGAGCCCCAACTCTTCCCCCGGGAGTGTTCACTGTCTCTCATCTGGTTTACAGAACTTCACTGTCACTTTTCATCAAAATGTTGCCTCTCTGTGCACCCAAATTTGGAGGATATGTGGGAGTTCCTAAGTCTTTCTCGGTGTCACTACATTCTGGTTCCTCTTTGTCACCGAGCAACACAGACACCCTGGGAGGTCCTGACAGTTCCAAGAAGGCCCCGGTCATTGTCAATAAGATGAAGAGCAACCAGGACCCAAATGAGACGGTTTTTACAGGCACCAGATCAGGAGCCCAGGAATCCTTATCAGAAAAAAAATGGGGGGTGGGGGTGGGCGGGGGGTAATAGGGGAATAAGGACACATAGGTAATACCTTAATCAATAAAGAAATTATTAAAAAAGAGAAGAAGAAGATTCTCCCTTGGTCCATGGCTCCTCTACCACCTGCTGTGTGTTCTTATGTGGTCTTCAGGAGCCTGGTGAGTCCAAACAGCAGGAAATCCCCTTGGACTCGGTTATCGCTCAGGAAAGATCAGACTGAATGATTTCTACAAAAGCCTCCTTTTGATTGTGACCTAGACCAGCGATTTTTAACCTGTGTGCCACGAAAATTTTTAGAACATGCAGTACCTGACTATTTAGTCAGAAGCACTGACCTCTTTTCCCTAGACCGCCAAATAGAAAAATGACAACAGCCAACACAACAATAGCCGTCCAGGGTGAATAAATCCAAATTATACCTATTTTCTCCTATGTACACTGCAGAATTTTAGTAATTAGTGTGTGTGTGCCATGAAATGAAAAAGGTTGAAAATTGCTGACCTAGATGTTCAATTTTAGAATTTTTGTTTCAATTTTGTGACTGATGGTCAATATGATAGCCTTATTGATGGGATTTTGTGTCACTGTTATTTTTGCTACGAAGGGGTAATTTTTTAAAAAATAAAAAGCTTGTCAGGTTGGTATGATTGCATCCTTTGTAAGTCAGAAATATTTTTTTCCCAACTAATACATATCTGACTTCATAATTTACTTAACAGAAACTCCTGTAGAGCCCATGCCTCTTCCAGGAGATGATGGCTGATGTTCCATTGCCTTGTGTTCAGTCAGTTCCTGCCTCCTGCCCGTGGGGTGGCCACACTCACCCACAGGAATTAGAGGAATTAAATGCATTAAATGCAGGGACGGATGATGGAAAAGCTCTTCCACCGGATGAAGTATGTGGAGATTTATCAGCATCTCCAGGGCACTCTGAGCCTCCCCAGGTTACCTCTGAAATACACAGGATTTGGGAGGGATTAGGAGAAACTTGAAAATCTCTAAGACCGCAAGAAAACAATTAATGCCTCAGAAAATAGGACTCCTTAGGCAGGGTGGGAATGTGGCCATACAGCTTTAACAAGAGGCGGTTGAAGAAGAGAGAATACTGTAAAGAGCCTTTGGAGTGCAGCATAAAATCACCACATCTCATCTACATTTTCATTCTTCTATTATTAAAATAGATCAATGGCTTCTTCCCCATCAGCCTCCTTCCCCTTCATTTCTACTCCAGGGCCCCCATTCCTACTTTTGTCTACAAATTATCCATCAATTCAGAGAGGTATGTCTTTGATAGCTTCCTGATGGTTCCCTGTCTTCACGGTCAGAGCACCAGAGAGGCGGGAAGGGGAGAATGCAGGGGAGGGTAACAGGAAACCAGGTACCAGCCACTCAGCCACATTTCTGCCCAGTGCACCCCCAATGTGCCCTGCTATTGTTTAATGTCCTCTCCATCTTCCCCATCCCCAGCCCTGCAGGCAGGCCTGATACATCACTGCTCTCTCCCATCTCCACACACCATTCACCATGTCTGCCCCCATGTGATTACCCCTTCCAAGAAGACTATCAAACACCCCATCCTGTAAGGCCCACTCAAGTCTCTTACTCTGCATAGATCTAGCCTTGTTCCAGCCCATAAAGAGCAATCGTTCCTCTAAGAGCCTGCCCAGGTATGCAAGGCAATTCCCAAAACATTTAGATTTGGGTAGAGATTTATATTTGCATGTGGACATACTTTACCCTCACAACTCAATTGTAAGCTTCTGGATGTCCATGTGATGAGCATGTGGTTAATATTCAAAAAATATTTATATATGGGAAGGGTGGTGGCCAAGAAATCCCTATTTATTTCTTTTTCTTATTGTTGATAGTATTATAGATACTGTATCTCCTATCCCCCCTTTACTCCCACCCCCCATTCCCAGGTCTTCATATCCTATTGTCCCTGTCCATGGGCTATGCATATAAGTATTTAAGTTCTTTGGTTTATTCCTATTGATTTTGATAGTAGAGTAGGGGGACTTGAAATCAGAAGCATGTGGGTAAAACATCAGAACAATCTAACAACACCTTACTTCATCATACTTATCCAGCATTTTGATTGATGTTCCAATATTCCTGAGATGTATATAACACAAGTATACAGGTAAGTACAGTATAAATTGTGTTTGCTTATATACTAGACTCTTGACCAGGTTCTAGGGGCACAATCGTGGCTCAAGTATCACCTCCTCCAACACATCATGGCTAACCTTTATCTGCTATACCTGAAGACACAGGCTGGTCTCACCTGCTTTTTCCATCAGACTTTTCTCAGAGTTGCCCTGACACTCCGCCCTTCACTACCTGGGACTCCATGACCACCATCCAGCTCTATCTCACTGGTCTTCCACTCCAGCTGGGTTGGTCTCACCCCAGATGTCACAAGTCTAGGTGGGGCCCAGACATTAGTGGGAATGCCCTACTTGTTTCTAACATGCAGCAGTGACCTGCTGGTCAGGGCAGAGAGACTGAGGGGGCCACTTACACTTCCTTTCATGGCCCTTCCCTTTGTTCTAGACAGGCTGAGTGTTGAACAGGCTCTACCAAAGGTGGGTGGGCAACTACAAGAAAAGATAATGTAGGGTGTTCCATTTAAACAAGATACAATATGATGTTCCTCAAATTCAAAAGAAATAACAATCTCTTCCCAAGAGATATCTGATGAGCATTACCTCCATACCCACAGTTCCTAATCTTACTTCCCAGTGTCAGGGTCGGACAAGTCCATCTTTTGAAAAAGTGACCCTTATGGGTCCTTCAGTATTTGACCCTCTACACACTTTACTCCTAAAGGTTGGTCTCAGCCTTTCAGGCCAACCTTCTGTTGAATGAGGCAATTCTGAGACATTATTTTTTCCATGATCTGACTTATTCCATCTAGAATAACTCCACGCCAGGGTGGTGGTTCTCCGTGGTCACTTCTTCTAGACCAGGGGAAGTTTTCACACCTCACTGGGATAGTCTCAATCCTCACTCAATCTTTCTCTCTCTTTTTCTGTCTCTTTCCAAGAACATATAGTCATTCTTAGATACAGGAGACAACATAGTCTAAATCCATAGTCAGAAGAGAAAACATTTTCCTACAGGCCACAGGATCCAGGAAGATTTATTTTTCTGACCACCATGAATATTCCAGCACATCATCTGCAGAGAGTGACAGGTCTTGTCTTCCGCTTCCAGACTATGCCCAGGGCTCTGCCGATGCATCAGAAATGACTTGCTGAACAAAACCTTGTTCCCTTGAGGGTCACACTTATGCATCCAGAGACCCTGAGAGCCGTGGTTTATCAACCCTGGCTCCATAGTAGAATCACCAGGGGAGCTTTGAAAAATTATCCACGTCTGGACCTCATCCAGATCAATTAGAAGAGAAGCTCTGGAGAGGAGGCTCAGGCGTAGCTGAGAATCACTCTTGCAGGAGCTTTGAAAGTCAAGTTATCCTTACCCTGCAACAGAAACTCCTCCCTGTGCGGTTCCCTGTCTGCTCTCCATTAACAGAATGTAGGACTATATAAGATTTATTTCTCCTAGCCATATTGAGTAACCCTTTGAGGGAGAGTAAAAAGTAGATGTAGTTGTTCTCCCCATCATAGGCTGAACTATGTCCTCCCAAAATTTATGTTGAAGACTTTAGTATCTAAGAATGTGACGATATTGGAGATGGGGTTTTTTAAAAAAAGGCAATTTTCAAGGTTACATTAAAGTGAGGTCATTAGAACGGGTCCAAATCTAATGTGGCTGGTGGCCTTATAATGAAAGAAGTGGGGGTCCAGAAAAACACAGAGGGAAGACCATGTGAAGTCACAGGAGGAGGAAGGCCATGTACATGTCAAGGGGAGAGATCTCGGGAGAAACCATCCCTGACAACACCTTGATCTTGAACCTCCAGTCCCCTGACCTGTGAGAAAATACACTTCTGTTGTTTAAACCTATCAGTTTATGGCACTTTGCTACTACAGTCCTTTTATACAAGGAGATCTGACCAATATTTGAGGCCCAAGAAGATTCACAGTGAGTGAACAAGATGCAAACCTAGGTCCTAACCCTGGGAAGCTGGGCAGATTCTTTCCAGAGCTGGAAGTACAGAGATCTCTCTCTTTTTGTCAGAAACACGTTAGTTGGAGTCTCACTAAAGGCAAAAAAAAAAGTATGTTTTTAAGAGCCCCCAGGTCACTTACATCCCCAGGAGCCTAAGAATGCTAACTTCAGTTCCCTCAGGAAGCCAGCTGTCCCTGGCCCTTGATGGGATGGAGAGCTGTGGTCCCTGCCAGTCAGGGCCGCCCCACCCTCCACTCCCCCAGCCAGCCTCCCATTCAGGTTGGATTCCGGAGCTCCCTGGGTGCGGTGTGAAAGGCATGAATGCTCTCAAAGGAGCCTCTTCATCCCAGAGCCCGCGACTGCGACAAAGAGGGCATCTTCACCTGTGAATTAGCTTGATTTTCCCAGCCGCCTCTGCTGACTTCCCCAGCAGAAGGCTCGGCCTCTATGCAGGTGGCGCCTCTGAGAGCCAGGACGATGCTCTCTACTGATACGTCCCCTTTCAGGAGGCAACTGAAAGATAACATCCAGAGCACCGAGTCATCGGTATAAATGCCTAAATGAACCTTGATTAGACCTATAAAAAAGGCTACTAGTCATGGAATTGGACCGTTCTTCATGCTTAAAGACACTGTTAAAATCCGGTCAATAGCGAAGTTAGAAACCCACGGAGAAAGGCAAACATGTTATCTGCAAGCTCCGTTTTATTGCCGGGTAAGATGAGATCACATCAACCTCTGTTCTTTTCAAAATGGAAAGCTGCCGGGTACCCCAAAGCCACTCAATGTTTCCCTCTCAGATTTCCTGAAATTCCCTAACGGAAGAGTCACTCTAAAGAGATCATTCCGAGCAGGATGGAGAGATAAACTCAAGTCCCCCACACCCGTGACGTGGCTCCATTCCCATTTCCCTCTCTAATGCTAATGTTCACAGTACTGTTTATTATCAACCAGTTTATAGATCTCTAGTTAATATTTGCTCAGGGCTTATGTTGATTTCTCAATACATGCAATTTTCTGGTCTCATCTTTATCTTTAAGGATTAGATTGGATCGAGCTGCCTTGTAGTAATTTAGTTTTTATCTTATGCCTTACAGTTTTATGTTCTTGTAATAGCACTTGCTTTCCCCTCTTTTATTTAATTAAATATATCTTATTTCACAACTACAGCACTTTTGTTTCACACTTATTTATTTAACAGCTGGCAGGGTGCTGGTGTTTTTGTGGAGGGAAGCACGCTGAGTGTTTTCAGAAATTCAGAAGTTGGGGAGTGCACCAGCTGAGAAGACAGAAGAGATGTTTCAACTTGGAAGATGAATGCTTGGAGATTAAACTCAGATTGCCTCAGTCGCATGATGGTGCTCCATAGATTAAGTCCTTAAAACAAAAATAAACAAACAACACTAACAAAATGTATTGAAAACTATGCTCATGAAAGATGTTCCAAGACTCTGTCTTTGCCCTTCTACGAAGCAGCTGGCTCATTCATCGGCTCTGCAGGAATCCCAGGCACTGCTAATGTCCCAGGGTTGTATTTGCCACAGAAGGTGCCATAGATTGACAAAGCTTTCCAGCCATCTGTCCCCAGTGCCCAGCTCCACTCAACGGTCCTATGGGCGCAGATTTGGATCCATACAAGTCGCGTACAGGTGTGCACGTACAGGTGCTTCTGGCAAAAGGATGGTGCCATATGACTCCATTCCGATATGGACAATGATGGGATTTGATCGCTGGATTCACAGCCCTGCTCTTGGCCTGCCAGCCTCACCAGATCCCTTCCACGCTTAAAGTATCGGCAACAGCTTCATCCCACCTTGGAGGCAAGGTGAGGTGAGCAAGGCACATGGGACATAAAAGTTAAAGAGATGCTCATTTTTGAGGCTGAGCAAATTTTTCACAACCTGAGTGATGTCTTCTTAAATTGTGTGTGCTAGGCACCTCGCTTACCCCAGCCTTGTAGTCCATTGTCAAACCACAGGTCCCCGGTAGGAATCGCTTAGAGCCATCAGCTAACCAACTGTCCCCCATCCTGGCCATGAAGCCTCTGTGCCAAGCTTCTCCCTGTGAGAAGCACCATCATTCTCTCTGCTTCCCAGCTAGACAACTCTCTTGGAAGAGTCTATCTTTCCCCTGCATCCAGTCTTGGGACAACACTTTTGTATCTCCCCTTCTTTCAAAGCCACTGTTTTAAATCAGGCATTCATTACAATACAGCTGGGTTATTGTACCCGCCTTCTAAACAGCTCCATGCCTGCAGGTCCACCCACCTCCAGGCCATCCGCTGCACAAGCTGTTTTCAGAGCATAGTCACCTAGAAACTTGATAGTAATGCAAATTTGTAAGCTCCATCCCAGAATTACTAAATCAGAAACTCTGGAGGTGGGGTCCAGCAATGGGTTCTAACCTGCCTTCCAGGTGATCCTTTGGACACTCATGTTGAAGAAGCATGATTCTATAATATCCATATTAAGCTAAAATCCATGTTAGTTTGTAGCCTTAATCCTTTATTGTTCCACTTCAGATGAAGGTCAAACTCACTAGCCAGGTTCTCCAGGTGTCTTACAACTAATCCCATCCTATGTCACTGGTCACATGACTCACTGTCCTCTTATCCAAACCTCAAGCTCAGCCACACTGCTCTCCAGACTGACTCCCTGAATGGAAGAGTTTTCTCCACAACTACCTTCTGTTAACCAGAAACAACCATATTATTTTGGTGAATAAGAATCTTGGGGATGGATTAACCATGAAGGAGCAGTGAACAAGGTTGGGTGTGGACAGAAAATCATCACATTCAAAGTGCCTACAACTGACCAACCCTATTGTCAATTAATTTTCCTATGAAATCTCATTGACCCCACACACAAAAAAAAAAATCCTAAAAAAAAATCGGTGGAAGCTAAGAGGCCAGTATATCTAAGCCCAAAGTGAATCTGAAGGAGAGAGACTTTTTGGGATAGAGAATGGAGTAGGAACAGGTATAAACAGATGAAAAGTATGGGGGCATCCATGATGGCCCATGCCAAGCTCATTCCAAGGGTCAATGTCTTCATTCAGTGCCCTTCTAGGATCCTAGCATTCAACAGCTAATCCAGGGCCCATCTTCCAAATGCCTTGATGCATTTCCACCCTTTGCTGACTGTTATTGAAGCAAGAAAGTCAAAGGGGCCCTTGTCTTAGGCCCTTGATTCAAAGCCCAGATGCACCATTTTTTCTGAACCAGGAAAAGCAGAACCAGCTCCAAAAGAACACGGGAGGGACCAGGGCAAGTGTATGAACACAGGGTTTGATGCCAAATTTCTCAGCCATAGGACCGCCACTCACTCATCCTGTGACTTGACTACAGGCAGCACCTCCCCATGCACTGCCAGACCCCAAGGACTGGCCTTGACTTTGTTGAGTTTGTGCATAAGGAGGTCACCGAGTCAGCCTCTCTCTAACGGTCCATCTGCCATAAATGGGCAAAGCATGCTGGTCAGGCCAATCCTCCTCCTGCCACTTGGCTTACTAGAGGGGTCACCTAAGATTCCAGTAGCAGCAGAGAAGCTGTCATGAAGCCAACTTTCACGTCCCAGCCACTGCCCGATGCCCAGAGTCTCTGCTGGAGCCCAGCAGGAACTGTAACTTAAGGCAGTGCAGGGAGGGGGCTGCTTTTGAAATTTCACTCTTGTACTCTGAGGCTTTCAAGAGTGTTTTGCCTTCCAGATTTATTTCGCCAAGTTGCTGTTAATTGTGTTTTCAATTAGTTATGTTTAAAACATCTTGAGATTTGGGCAACAGAAATTGCAGCGCATTGATAATTATTAAACAGAGGTTCTAATCCATTATTTATTAAATACATTTTTAATACTAATGCAGAATCCATTGTCACTGCCATCCTGCGTTTGGCCATTAAAGAAACAGCTGACAAGAAAAAACTGAAGCTGAGGAATTCTGAAGTGAAGGCCTGTGGAGCACAGATTTCAGTAGCTGCTTTGTTTATGCCTGTTTAATCAAGGCTTTGTTGCCTAGAGAGAAACAGAGTTCCCACATAGTAGGTACTCAGCAAAGGTTTATACAAGGAATGGATGAATGAATGAATGAATTTAAGGGGAATTAAACTAGGAAAGACTCTTTAATACCTAAGGTCCTTTCTGGTTTTTATTTTTCACTATGTTTTTACTGATTTTAGAGAGAGGAAAAGAGTAGAGAGATAGAAACATTGATGAAAAACATGGATCATCTGCTTCCTGTAAGCAGCCTGCTGGGGATCGAGTCCACAACCCGGGTATGTACCCTGAATGGGAGTTCAACCAATAACCTATTGGTTCATAGGTCTACACTCAACCACTGAGACACCCTAGCCGGGCTATAGAATATTTTTAAATCTAATGAAACATAGGGAGAGTCCAAGGTCTCTATTTGAGACAAAGAAAGGGATACAATGAGAAAGTAAAGCAGGAATCTTTTTAGCATTCACACCAGTCTTACACACAACTCAAAACTAATGAATCAACTGATTCATATTACCAAGCACCAACTCTGAATCTTTAGGAATCCATGTATGCAAAATTGACATCATGCAATCCCCTCTTATTCTCAACAAAATCCCTCAGAAGTTTTGAGCCAGCCTATCTGCCCCTCCCTCTTTCCAGAATCTTCTTGGCCCTGAATACTGAAGACCCTCAGCTTCTCCGAGAACCTTAGCCCCATCAACCTCTGAGTTTCTTAGGCTCTGAGCATACATGACCTGGGAACAGTTACCTTGTCCTATTCAACCATACACCCTATATATTAAACCTGTACAGACAGGACTCCTGGAAGGCCACAACCCAACCCAACCCAACCCCACCCACAGATTCCAGCAAGTCCCAAGGTAGGGTTAAGCACATGATATTTTGTCTGGTAATTTCTGATTCCCCACAAACACTATCAACTGTAGGGGTTCTCTACTCTCTCACTCCTGCCATACCTCCAGAGTAATTCAGCGTGGCCAACCACAGACATAAGGTCTTATTATCTTAGATCAGGGGTGGGGAACCTTTTTTTTTCTACCAAATGCCGTTGGATATTTATAACATCATTGGCAGGCCATACAAAATTACTAACTTAAAAATTAGCCTGCTATATTTGGTCATTTATTGGTTTTTACAGAGAGGAAGGGAGAGGGACAGAAAGTCAGAAATATCGATGAGAGAGAGACATCGACCAGCCGCCTCCTGCACGCCCCACACTGGAGACGTGCCCGCAATCAAGGCACACGCCCCCAACCGGAATCAAACCCGGGACCCCTCATTCCACAGGCCGACGCTCTATCCACTGAGCCAAACCAGGCTCGGCTGGTCAAACATTTAATTAATTCACCCCTAATGCCTTCGCAGGGCCAAAACAAATTATTTCTTGGGCCTTAGATGGCCTGTGCACTGGACATTTCCTGTGTTTGATTTAGATGTTTAGTGAGAATAACAAACCTTGCAAGTGAAGAGAAAAGAGAAAGAAGAGGAGGAAGGTAAATGAGATTGGTTAGATTCAGGAACCCTCTGCCTTGTCTCTCCGAGACAATCCTGCAAATACGTTAGGATATTTCATAGCCAACACCCTACAGATGTAAGATACCATCCCTGTGCTAGGGAGAGTGCAGATGAGAGGTTTGACATGGAAAGGTGAGAAGTAGCCATGCCTCCCTTCAGATAAGGTGTGCCAGGCAGCAGACTCAGAAGGAAGGTCTGCAAGGGCATGAATTTGGCCCCCTGCAGAACATAGATTTGGCAGGGTGAACAAGCCAGGTATCGGTTCCCATCCTCTCAGTCAAAAACCACCTCTCCTTTTTTAATCTTCTCACATGTTTTTATCTCTCTATTTATTTTTCTACCTGCTTCCCGGATGTAAGCTCCTTAAGGCTATGAACCTAAATTTCTCACCTTTGTACTCTCTACCATGCCTAGCGAAGGGCTTAACACATTGTACACCCTCAACAAATTATTGTTTAATTAATGAGCAAATAAGCCCTATGTTTAAGAACTTCTATTTACCATGAAATAGTTGAGGATTTCATAAATGAGCTTCAATCCCTTCTAATCCATCATCAACTTGGCAAGAAAATATAGAACAATACGGTGTCAAATATTGCTAAACACCATTATGTGACTTTCTAAATACATTCGACAAATCCAAGGACCACAGAAAGAACAAAGGAGAGAAGACAGTACGAACTTGAAGACCACTGCGTGACTGGGTGGTTTTCATTTGTGTCTGCTATTTGGGTCAGTGTCTTCCAGGAGGGGATGAAGGTCCCTTAATAACACTTGAATTTTAGGGAAATCTTTTGAAAGGAGAATGTTGTGCCTTGTGACTATTCTGTGTCCTTGGGGAAAAAGAAAACTAGAGAAAGAAAAACTGCAGGCAATCCAGTCAGGGAGAATTGGGTTGGGGCCAGCAATTCCAAAAGAGAATGAATTTAGCATCGGTGTTGCTAAAACTAATTATCAGAATCATTCTTGGTACATTTGTTTTTAAGAGAAGGAGGAAGGAAGGAAAGAAGAGTAATCTTCATTAAAATTTCACCAGCAGCCAAAACCGGTTTGGCTCAGTGGATAGAGCGTCAGCCTGTGGACTGAGAGGTCCCAGGTTAGATTCTGGTCAAAAGGCATGTATCCTGGTGGCGGGCACATCCCCAGTGGGGAGTGTGCAGGAGGCAGCTGATTGATGTTTCTCTCCCATTGATGTTTCTAGTTCTCTATCCTTCTCTCTTCCTCTCTGTAAAAAATCAATAAAATATAATTTAAAAAAAAATTTCACCAGCCAAAAAACAGTTGGCTATTTCTTCTTTTAGCTATTGGATATACTATCATTTTGCTACTGAGAGAGGTAGGCCACTCTCATAACTGACATAAAGCCAATGGCTTTTAAATAACAATGACAACATACACTGAGTGGCCAGATTATTATTATCTCTGAATGCATAGTGATCTGGCCACTCAGTGTGTGTGTGTATGTGTGTGTGTGTGTTTGAGGCCCAGTGAATGAATACGTGCATGGGCGGGGCCAAGGGGACAATGTCCAACTTCTGGTCAAGGGGACAATTTGCATATTAGCCTTTTATTATATAGGATATACACTGAGTGGCCAGATTATTATGCCTTCAGAGATCATAATAAGCTGGCCACTCAGTGTAAATAATAATTCATGTAAATGATCTATAAAATTATATGATCTAATTTGACTTGAAAATTATAGTACTACTAGAGGCCTGGTGCACAAAATTTGTGCATGGGGGGGTGTCCCTCAGCCCAGCCTGCATCCTCTCCAATCTGGGACCCCAGGTAGGATCAGGCCTCAATAGGCAGTCAGACATTCCTCTCACAATCCAGGACTGCTGGCTCCTGCCTGCCTTCTTGATTGCCCCTAACCACTTCTGCCTGCCAACCTGATCATCCCCTAACCACTCCCCTGCCAGCCTAATTGATGTCTGTTTGCCCCTAACTGCCCTCCCCTGAAGGCCTGGGTCCCCCCCAATTGCCCTTCCCTGCAGGCCCGGTCACCCACAACTTGCCTCCTCTGCCAGCCTGGTCACTCCTAACTACCCTCCCTTGATGGCCTGATCACCCACAACTGCCCTCCCTTGTAGGCCTGGTCCCTGTCAACTGTACTCCCCTGATGGCCATCTTGTGGTAGCCATCTTTTGTCCACATTGGGCAGGATCTTATGACCACACGGGGGCAGTCATCTTGTGTGTTGGAGTGATTGTCAGTCTGCATATTACTCTTTTGTTAGATAGGATAGAGACCTGGTACATGGGTGGGAGCCAGCTGGTTTGCCCTGAAGAGTGTCCTGGATCAAGGTGGGTATTCCCTTGGGGCATGGGGTGGCCTGGGCAAGGGGTCTGTGGTGGTTTGTAGGCCAGCCACACACACGCCCCACTCCCCCCTCCCGTGACCCAAGCCCCAAGCAGAGGCCATGGTATATGGGATGTGTTTATCTTCTACAATTGAAACTTTGTAGCCTAAAGTGGAGCCAAGCCTTTTTCTGTGTGTGGAAAGCTTGGCTTCCTCCATCGCCAGGGGCAACCCAAGCCTCCTTCCTGCTCTCTCTGTGGCCGTAGCCAGTTTGATTGGGTTAATTTGCATACTCACTCTGATTGGCTGTTGGGTGTGGCTGGTGAGCGTGGTTGGTGGGTGTAGTGGAGGTACAGTCCATTTGCATACTACTCTTTTATTAGATAGGATTGTCCCATTCTATAAGTGGGAAAGTGAGGGTCCCAAAGTGGTAGATCTGGGACTCCAATGCGCATCTTCAGGCTTCCCTGCTGTCTTTTTTCTCCTCTGTGTGGCTTGGGGAACTTTCTAATGGCCGACTCCCTGTAGGTCTGGGAAATGATGGCTGTTCTTATTCCCAAATGTGATCTGTGGTGACTGATGTCCCAGCTCACACAGAGAACCAGGACTAAGGATGCCCTCAGGTCTGTGCTATCCATCTGGGACTTGAATTCCATAATTAGCATCCTGACATGCCCACTTTTTCCAGGTAGGGATTCACAGTGGAGTTGACCCCACTGAGAGGCCACAGAGAGGTTTGGTCTGGAGCAGGGCTGCCTTATGGTTCCGTCAGAAAATGGTGCCTGGTTGAAACCCACGAATCAGAGAGGGCACACACTTCAGCAATGATTAAACCTGCAAAGAGCAGCTTTGATGGTTTGCTCCTAGATTGCATCTCCAACCGTATGACCCCCCTGCCCTCCTAGCTTGCTGCTACACTAGCACAGTCACTGTGAAATGAAGAATGAAGACAGTGAACATACAGGCCTGTTGCGAGTATATGCTGGGAAGAGAGAGTGTGGACAGCACTTGCTCATGGAGACACCCCATTCTAGGAAGGCAAGTGTGGAGATTGACATACTCTGCCTCTTCCCTCCTCAGGGTTGACCTTGAACCCCAGGTACCAAGGGAAAGGGAAGGATCCAGGACTCAGTGTTTTACAAGTCAGGGTTCTCCAGAGAAACAGAACCAAGAGGATGGAGAGAGAGAGCTAAAGGAGAAGATGTAGTGTAGGAACTGGCTCACGTGGGAATAAGAGGCTGGGAAGTCCCACAATCTGCCATCTGCAAGCAGCAGAATCAGGAAAGCTGCTGTTAGAATTGAGTCTGAGTGTAAAGGCCATAGAATCAGGGTCTCTGCTGCCGAAGGGCAGGAGAAGACAGACATCTCAGTTCAAAAAAAGAGAGAATTCACCCTTTCTCCACATTTTGGAGACACCCACCCCACTGGTTGACACCTTCTCCCTTTGGTGACAACAGATCTCTCCCTCTCTTTTTTTAAAATATATTTTATTCATTTTTCACAGATAGGAAGGGAGAGGGATAGAAAGTTAGAAACATCGATGAGAGAGAGACATCCATCAGCTGCCTCCTGCACGTCCCCCACTGGGGATGCGCCCGCGACCAACGTACATGCCCTTGCCCGGAATTGAACCTGGGACCCTTCAGTCTGCAGGCCAGCACTCTATCCACTGAGCCAAACCGGCCTCAGCGACAACAGATCTCTTAACTTGATCTACTGAAGCAAATACCAACCTCTTCCAGAAGCACTCCCACACACCCAGGAATGATGTTTTTCTAGCTCTCCGGGCATCCCTTAGGCCAGTCAAGGTGACACATAAACTTAACCATCACACTCACGATGCCCTCCAGCCTCAAAGCAGAGTTCCAGCCAGCCTGTGCCACCTGTGGGTGGTCCCTGAAACAAGGAAGCACATGTGTCTGCTGGTGCCAATGGCACTGCATTCCCCTTCTATTTGTGCCCATCCTGTCCTATTCCGAAATGGAAGTATGTCTTTAATGAAAACCCATCTCTTGTCCCTGGACCACACTAAACCTCCTAATTTCTCTTCCCTCCTCTGCAGTCGGTAACTTCAGTCTGCTGGCAGCTAAATGACCCAGTTCAGACAGCCGGGCTGGGAGCACGACCGGCCGGCTGTAAAGCTCGCCCTGCACTCACCGAGGATGGCCCGCGCAGCCCAGGGCTGTTATACGTCGCATCACTTTCTAGTCGGTGCCCAGTTACGTTTCTAGGTCGAGAACTCGGGAGACTGGCAGACTCTAGATCCCCCCAAGGAGAGCCAAGATCACCTCGGCATGACCTTACCTGTCACACGGTACCTCTCCCCCCCAGGCCCGCATAAATGAGCAAAAGGTTTATCTTGTTCGTCAAAGGAGCACCGCTTCTCTTTCAGAGAAACACGCTGAAATATTGATGGAGGAAATGATGTGATTTAGATGAGAGCGGGGAGTGTGCCTGGGGTGTGGCTGAAAGGCTGGGCATGGCCGAAACCGGTTTGGCTCAGTGGAGAGAGCGTCGGCCTGTGGACTGAAGGGTCCCGGGTTCGATTCCGGTCAAGGGCATGTACCTTGGTTGCGGGCACATTTCCAGTCGCGGGTGTGCAGGAGGCAGCTGATGGATGTTTCTCTCTCATCGATGTTTCTAACGCTCTATCCCTCTCCCTTCCTCTCTGTAAAAAAAAAAAAAAAAATCAATAAAATATATTTTTAAAAGAAAGAAAGGCTAGGCATGGGCAAGTTACCATGCCGACTGGGTAACAGTTACATAGGGGGGGCTCCCCATAAGAGGGTCTGCATTGCCTGAGCTCAACATTCTCCATGAAAAAAAAAAAATAGCGCAATTGCAAATAGCATGCTTGAAAGACTGGAGGGCACAGGCCTTAAAAGGCACATTTTGAAATAAGTAAAATTCCAAGAGGCACTTGGTCCCTCTTATTTACTGTACAACCGGTTTTATGTCCGGGGTCTGTCAGAGAGCTATTTAATTTAGTCTGCATCTGGGTTTCAAAACAGCCCCTCAGGACAGCTCCCGAGTGGCCGGCCAGGTTGACATGCAAAGCCTTCCTGGCAGCCGGTCCGCGGCCCCTGCGCCCTCAGCCACAAGCAGATGGCTTTCCGCAGAGGCCCACTGAGAGCGCGCCAAGACCCTCCTGTTTGCGCCGCGTCTTTTCCACCCGGCTGGCCTGCACCCCGGGCTCGGGCCGAAGCAGAAAGAGAGAGAGAGCGAGGTCACAATCACGCTGGTGACTCACCTGCTCGGGAAAAGATTCTAATGGATGAAAACACATGGGCATCTTTTTCTCCAGTGACCAACACCATATTTCAGCTGCTGTTTGGACCCTGGTGCCATATCTCAACATGCCCACAGGATAGGCCTGCTCCTTAGAGAAAGGAGCTCCTGGGAGCTGCTGGTACAGCAACGCAGCTCCACGGAATCTCAGCCAGGGCCCCGTCACTGCGCTCGTCATTTTTTCTTTTTTTTGTCATTTTTCGTTCTACACCTGGCTGATGGCTGGAGCCCCGCAGACCCCTCCCCCACATCTGCCCTGCCGTGAGACCTTCTTGCTCTCATTCCAGCACTTCTCAGCCATGAAAATGCCATCTTCCAACTAGATCACCCGATCCCAACAACAATACCATTTCTAAAATGGGTTCATGCACACATCACTAGGATGGGAGTCTGAGTATGTGTCTCTGAGTACAAACCACATTGCCCTGCCTGCGTAATCCCGACTGTGTTTCTACCCAGTTACACTCAGGATCGGCCCGACCACCCCTGAAGTCAAAACGCAGAGATCTGCAGTGAACACAGGCCGCACTACTTAGCCCTCTGCCTCCTTTTTGCAAGAAAGATGCCTCTCAGCCGAAACCAGTTTGGCTCAGCAGATAGAGCGTTGGCCTGCGGACTGAAGGGTCCCAGGTTCGATTCCGGTCAAGGGCGTGTACCTTGGTGGTGGGCACATCCCCAGTTGAGGGTGTGCAGGAGGCAGCTGATGGATGTTTCTCTCTCATCAATGTTTCTAACTCTCTATCCTTCTCCCCTCCTCTCTGTAAAAAAAAGAAAAAATCAATAAAATACATTTTCTAGAAAAGAAAGGTGACTCTCAGAAGAAGTGTGTGAAGGGGGAACATTACCATCCCAGGGCCCTGGGTGCTTCAAATCCGGGGCCCAACAAGGGTGGAGGAGGAATGTTTCCAGAACAGAAAGAGAATAAAGATAGAAGCTGCACCTCCAGGGACAAAGTCCACTTCTCCTGGGAGACCTCTTCTCCTTCCCCTGGCATGCTGCCTGCTACCTGGGTAGTTGATCAAATTATCAGAGGGGGGAGCTGGGACAGAAGACAGAGCTGGAATCGGGGAGGATATGACTGTTGGGATCCTTGCCTTTTTTATGCTTCATCCAGGAAAAGCAGCTTCCTGTCCACGGCAGCCTCTGGGAAGACCATGTTCAGCAATGCTATTGGATGGGACATGCGCACACCCTGATTTGCTGGACAGGAAACTGCTGCCAATATTTTTTCCAATCTTATTTTTTACACTACATTTTATAGCCACCTGATACAATGACAGGTTCTGACAAAACAAGAAAAGAAACAAATAAACAAACAAACAAAAAAAAACAACACAGCTGGACCATCACCATCTCATTGAGTCTACTCCTTTGGGGGATCAACGAGTATCCCCAGGATTCCGTCCATGCTAAGTGGGCATCAGCCTCTGTCTTGGATTTTCCTCAGCTGCCAAATCTTTAGGACACAAGCCTGGATGACAGTGAAGAAGAGAGAATTAGCCTTCCCGTACTCTGAGTTGCTTCCTAGGAAGTGGGGGTGTGCTCTTGAGAATCCTGCAATAGGGTTCCACCACCTCCGAGCCAGAGGAAGGCCTGCATGCCCACCAAAGGAGGGAGCCACTCTCACCACACTGAGCTCCAGGAACCACAACGCGTACTCCCAGCGCGCTCTCACTGCGTACTGAGCCACCCAATTTGCAGTCGGCAGCCATCCATTCCCTCCAGACAACTGGGAGCCATTGGAGTCTGTGGGGGTGGGGCCGTGCAGCCGATACATTAGGAATATTTCCTGTACTTCCTGGACAAGGTGAAGCTGACATTACCACAAGAATGCCAATGAGCGCATCTGAGCCATACGTGTACGTATATTTATTGATTTTCGAGAAAGAAAGGGAGAGGGAGAGAGAGAGAGACAGACGGTGATGAGAGAGGAATATGGATGGGTTGCCTCCTGCATGGTCCCTACTGGGGATCGAGCCCACAACCTGGGCTGGTGCCCTGACCTGGAATGGAACTATGACCTCTTGCTTCATGGGCCAAGGCTCAACCACTGAGCCACACCTGCTAGGCTGAGACACATTTACTAGTAGACAATATTATGCCCCCTCTACTCCTTTTTTTTTTTTAATATGTTTTATTTTTTCACAGAGAGGGAGAGGGATAGAAAGTCAGAAACATTGATGAGAGAGACATCAATCAGCCGCCTCGTGCACGCCCCCTACTGGAGATGTGCCCTCAAGCAAGGTACATGCCCCTGACAGGAATCGAACCTGGGACCTTTCAGTCGGCAGGCCGACCCTCTACCCACTGAGCCAAACAGGTCTCAGCAACCCCCTCTACTCCTAAGAGAACTTGACTTAATGAGGGAGGTTGTATTTTCCCCCTATTTTTTTTAAAGGTGTGGGGACAGATTCCAAAAGTTGATTGTTTTAACGTTGTTTTTTTAAGTAGTAGGCATTTAATAGACATGTATCCCATTAATTAGCAAATAGAAACAAGGCAATTAGATGCACCTCTTTTCTAACAGCCCCAGCCTCTGGGTGGAAGATTTGGTTATTATGCCATCCTTTCACCCTGGTGACTTTATCTGGTGCCAGGATAGGTCCTACTTGTTTATAAAAACAGTCTCAACTGTGCTCAGGGGCTACCCCAGAAAGGAACCCTCCACCCCCTATTCTCAGTCATAGTTGCTGGAGGCCCCTCCTATCAAGGGCCCTTCAAATGAACCCTAAGTTCCCGGCATTGCTCCATTTTGTCCCCTGCACATTCTTCCCACTGAGCCCCTGGCAGCTGCAAAGGCAAGCCCGCTGCCTGTCCTGCCACCGCTGCGAGGGGCTTACTGCAGTGCAGGCTGCCAGCGGCCTTGTCTATTGTCCTCTGAGAGGAGAAGCGGAAGCTGTGCCTCATGGGGGCCCTGCTAAATTGGAGATTAAGCACAGGCCCCGAAATTCCTGAAATTCTTCTTCGTTTGGGCACTGACTCCCAGTTCACCCCCGCCTCATCCAGGCCCTCCACGGTGGTACTGGAGGGCGGCATAAGAAACGGAACACTCGGGTGCTTCTAAAATTCAGAACCTCAGTGTCACTTCACCTGTCTTAGCAAGCAGCTGGCCTGTCCCCTCAAAGGCCACAGTGTTCTCACTGTCTTCAAGGAACTCTCCCATTATGTTACTAGATCCTCCCAACCACCCTGCGAGGAGGGAGTGGTGGGGAGGGGGATTCCTACTGTGTGCACGGTGATGCTGGGTGTTCCAGCATGAGTCCCACTGTGTGCACGATGGCTCTGGGTGTTCCAGCATGAGTCCCACTGTGTGCACGGCGATTCTGGGTGTTCCAGCATGAGTCCCACTGTGTGCATGGTGATTCTGGGTGCCACTGTGTGCGTGGTGATTCTGAGTGTTCCAGCATGAGTCCCACTGTGTGTGCGGTGACTCTGGGTGCTCCAGCATGAGTCCCACTGTGTGCATGGTGATGCTGGGTGTTCCAGCATGAGTCCCACTGTGTGCACTGTGATTCTGGGTGTCCCAGCACGAGTCCCACTGTGTGCACGGTGACTCTGGGTGTTCCAGCACGAGTCCCACTGTGTGCACGGTGATTCTGGGTGTCCCAGCATGAGTCCCACTGTGTGCACGGTGACTCTGGGTGTTCCAGCACGAGTCCCACTGTGTGCACGGTGACTCTGGGTGTTCCAGAATCATTTAGGTGGTTTTGCATGTGTCAGCATCATTCAGCAAGCCAACTGTGCTCAGCCACGCGTTGCAGGCAAAGGCGGCTCCAAATCCTGGAGCTGCCCCCACCTCTCCCTGCTGGTGATCACCCCAAGTTCCACTGGTTCCTCAGGCCCCGTACACCCCTCCGAGTGCCCTAGAAACGGAGGGGTCCGTACAGTGTCCGCCCTGGCCTCTTTCCCCCTCTCCTCTTGTCACTGTCCTCCCCCTGACGTGGTATGGACGGGGCCCCAGGAATGAAGCCAGGTCTGGGGGTACCAGCCCTTTTCCAAAACCCACGACCTAAGCTGTCCCGGGAGAAGGCCACCGGATGCATTCGCAGATTAATTTGCCCAGAATTATCTTCATGAGTAAACGCAGTCTATTCTTAAAGTCGTGTGCCCTCCAATAAAACGTTTTCCATTTGTGGTTTATGCATTCTTCTTTGGATTAATCCTTATCTAGCTTATGTTGGTAGGGCAAGTGGCATTTTATATTCTTTTATGTCTTCAGATGGATTACTTCTGATAGAGGACACTACCATCTTTATATCATCTTATTTCTGAACTGCACTCTCTTATATTGGTTCTGATCGTTCGTTGATTCTGATGGTTTTTATGAGAAGGAAGTAGCAGTTTTGTATCTTCCCGTTTGTCAACAGTGGTGGGTGTGTGTGCGCATGTGTGTGTGTGTGTGTGTGTGTGTGTGTGTATCTTTGTATGTATTACTTCAATCAACCAGGGCATTCATAATTGTAGTGATTTTAGTTATTTAAGTCGTTCCTTCTTGGTCTAGGTCAGTATAGCTAAACATTTGTCAATTATGTTGATATTTTTTAAGAAATAACTTCTACTTTTGTTTCTATTTTCTATTCTCCGTTTCATTAATTTCTGCTCAAACCTTTATTCTTTCTTTCCTGTTTCTCTGGTTGCTTTAGTTTAGTGTTCTTTTTACTTTACTGTCTTAAGATGAAGGATTGGATTATTGACTTAAGATCTTACTACTTTTTAAAATATTTTTTCAATATAAATTTCCCTCTAACCACTGCCGTCAGTTTTGGTCTGTGTGATTTTGTTTTCATTCATCTCAAAATATTTTCTAATTTTCCTTCAATTTTTTTCTTTGATTCATTGGTTATTTAGCAGTGAGTTGTTTAATTTCCATGTACTTGTGGAATTTGTTATTGATTTATAATTTCATGCTATTGTGATTAGAGAGGATGCGTGGTAGACATGGTATGATTTTAGTTATTTTTATTTTATTGAGACTTTTTTCATGGCCCACCATATTATCTAAACTGGAGTATGTTCCATGTGCATTTAAGAGTGATGTATATTTGGTTCTTGTTTCTGTAGGTGTCCGTTAGGTCTGCTTGAGTTACGGTACTGTCCAAGTATTCTGTTCCTTTGTTCATTCTTTGGCCAACTTGTTCTATCCATGATTGACAGTAGCGTCTTCAAGTCTCCAACTATAATTTCTGCCCTCCAATAAAATAAGCCTTATCCCCTTATTCTAATCCAGCTTTTCCCCCACCCATCTCATCGCACTTTTATTGTCAAATATATTACATTTCTCTACCATAAAGGCACAGTTATTTCTGGTTATTTCTCTCTGAAGTTCTAGCAGTCTGAACTGCAAGTATTTGCGGGCTCTGGTGGTAGGTGTGTATATGTCAATTGTTATTATGATACATTGACATTTTTATGATTAAAAAATATCCCTCTATATCCCTATTAACTTCATATCACATGCTTATTTTGTCTGATATTAGTAACAGCCATTCCTGTTTGCATGACATATGTTCCATCCTTTTGTTTTCATCCTATTTGTATGTTGAATTTAAAATGCATCTCCTATAGACAGCATATGAATTTTTAAATCCGCCTTTTGGATTGGATTGTTTAATCTATTTACAGTTAATACTATTATTGCTATAGTTGAATTTATGGTTGCCATTTTTTTATTCTTTTCTATATATTTCATGTCATTTTTATTCCTCTATTCTTTTTCTGTTTTCTTTGTGCATCAAGCATTTTCTAATGTAACATTTAAATTTCTTTAATTATTTTTTCACCACTTTTAAAGTTATTTTCTTAGCAGATGCTCTGAGGCATCCCATATATGTATTAACATATCTGAATCTATTTCAGGTTTATCCCAAATACAGGAAGAAATAGCAATGCTACTCCTATATGAACTTATACCATCTTTCCTCTGTTGTCTATTATTGCTATACATTTGACATCTAGATATGCCACAAACCCAAAAATAATTGTTATCACTTTAACTTTATATAACTGTATGTCTCTTAAAGAAGCAGAGCCAACAAAGCTGAATAAATATTTTTTTCCTAGAATTTGTTTTTTTTTTCCATTTCAGGTTCTTCCTTCCTGTGCATTCACATTACCAACCAGCGTTATCCCCTTATTCCTATCCAGCTTTCCCCACCCATCTCCTCGCACTTGTATTGTCAAATATATTACATTTCTCTACAATAAAGGCCCAGTAATACAATTACATACATATTGTTTAATACAATTGCTTTCTAAATCAGTTAAGATAAGAAACTGGCTTTTATACTGTCTTTTATAATTGCATGATTATCTTTACTCTGTTTTTTTTTTCCCCATGTGCATTAAAATTACTGTCTGCAGTGTTGTTTTTTTTTATTCTGAAGAACTTCCTTTAGCATTTCTTGCCGATCTACTCAGGTTTTGTTTACGAGTTTCATTGTAATAAATCATTATAATAATATTTCTATTTTACCTTCATTTTCAAAAGCCTGCTCTGCTGGATATAGGATCCTTTATTGACAGTTTTGGCATTGTTGTTATGGATGTTGTTTCTTTAAATATGTTGTCCCACTGCCTTTTGATCTCCATTGCTTACAGTGAGAAATTAGTCAACAATATTGTTGAGGTCTCCTTGTATGTGACACATTACTTTCTCTCGCTACTTTCAATATTCCTTTTACTTTCAGATTACTTTTACTATGATGTCTGGTATGGATCTCCTTGTGTTTTTTACTTATATTTTATTGATTTTTTACAGAGATGAAGGGAGAGGGATAGAGTTAGAAACATCGATGAGAAACATAATCAATGAGAAACATTGATCAGCTGCCTCCTGCACGCCCCCTACTGGGGATGTGCCCACAACCAAGATACATGCCCTTGACCAGAATCGAACCTGGGACCCTTAAGTCTGCAGGCCAACGCTCTACCCACTGAACCGAACCAGTTTTGACTCCTTGTGTTTACATATTTGGAATTTGTTGAGCTTCCTTGTTATATATAGATTAATAGTTTCCATCAAATTTAGAAAGCAATCAGCTGTGATTGCTTCAAATACTTCTTCTGCTCCTTTTATTTCTCTTCTTTTGTTACTTTCATTACACATATGTGTTCCATTATTTCTCTGAAGCTGTTCAGTTTTCTTCATTTCCTTCTCTCAATCAGATTTCATCATCTCTATTGATCTACCAGTATATGTAAGTTCATTGACTCTTTCTTCAATCATCTCAAACCTACTGTTAAGCACCTCTAGTAAAATTTTAAAAGTTATTGTACTTTCCATCTTCCTAATTACCACTAGGTTCTTTTTTTATCATTTCTATATCTTTGTTTTTATGCTCTGCTTTACCTGACACTATCACTATATCTTATTTGCTTGCTTCACTTCTTTAAGCATCGTTTCCTGTCGTTCTTTGAACTATTTATTAACAGTTGCTTTGAAATGGGTATCCGCTAACTCTGACATCTGAGCCCATCACAGGCAGTTTCTATGGCCTATTTTTCCTCCATAAAATCCACTTTCTAGTTCTTTGCATGACTCATCATTTTTGTTGAAAACTGGACTTACTATATAATATATTGGATACTGCTCCCCTGCTTGTGTTGTGGTGTGCCTTTTTTTTCTGGTTTGATGGGTAGGGGCTAACTCTGGAGGCCTATTTCCCCCTAAGAATGCAGCCTCTGCCTTCCTGCTCAGAATGCAGCCTGGTCCCTGTCCCTCTGCGTGGTGAGGATTCCATCAGCTCTCCGTATCCCAGATCTCTCTGCGAAGTCCACTGCCTCCACTGACATCATGGCCAGCCACTGGCTCCCACTGATTGACAGCTGATTATCCTATGATTTTTGACAGTGCCCCGGGCCAGGAATTGTTCCACCGCCTGTTGCAATTAAACTTGGGTCCAGTTGCAGGGTAATCATTGAGGCCAGTCTTGGAGGTTCGTGTTGAACCCATGAGGGTTCTTTGTAGTTGTCTTCTTCCATCTTTCTCTCAAGTAGACTCCTAGATTATCTAAAGGTTTAGCTTATTGCTCACAGAGCTCCCAGGCTCCTCATAATTGCTGATCCCTGAAATCTTCATTGTTTCTAAAAGTACTCCCAGGCTTAAACTTCCCCACACCATAGTACCAATACATGACTGCCCTGGGCAGAGCATCAGAGCTCTCTGTTCTTAAGCCTCCCTCTCCTTTGGGGCAGTGAATCTGCACAAAGGCTCCATGGCTGGGGTCAGGGACAGGGGCCTCCTGGTCTCAGTTGCACTCCTGCTCCATGAGCTCCATTAGTTCTCACTCTGAGCTGAGGCAGCAGCTGGCAGTCTTTGCTTCTCCTGGAATACAACCCATCTGGGTGATTGGGATCTTCTGTCCTTGGCCTTCCATGTCTGGGGTAGATTTCTATATGTGGGGGTTAGGTAGAGGGAGAGAGGCCCATACCTCTCATTCACTCTGACCTGGAATAGAGTCTCTGAAATACAGATGTGAGAGTGGGTGGTAGGATGAGAGGTGCTGGGGGCCTGTCCCTACTTGGAAGGTAGGATAGCCCTCACCTGGGAGCTGGGCTCTTGGCTGCATTTGCCTGGAGTGAATGCCCATCACTGTGAGCAGGGAGAGTGGGAAGGGAGAAACCATTACACTACAGATGCCACAGACTCTTACTGTTCTTACTAAGATCTAGTAACTCTTCTTGAATAAGTGTTTCTACATCCATTTTGAATATTGTTTAACATATAATTTTCACCAGTTTGTTTGTTTTTTGGTTCTTATTTCTTACTTCTTATTGTGCTGGGGAGATGGTCCAGGGAGCTCCTCACACCACCATTTCAGACAATATCTCACCACCTGCCATTCTCAGTTTTCTATAAGTGTGTAGGTAACCTCAACTGTGGGCTATCGGTGGCAACTTGGATCCTGGACTGTTGAGAGGGAAAGATAAAAAACCAAGGATATGGAGGAAGAAGAAAAGGGAGGAAGTAGAAGAAATAGAAATAAGATGGGCCAGAGGCCTGTCTAACCATAACTTTGATCATGATGCAAGGACAAATAAAAATTCATTCACTTTCGACCAGGGGCAACACTGGGTACATTCTGAGCTCTGCCTTCCATCAGTGAGTTTCTCCTCCTCCCTGATTTTCTCCTTTAAGAGAACTCCTACTCTAGTCTCTCTCTCCCTCATCTGATCCTTTTTCAACCCTGTCTTTAATTTCCGGGGGAAGTTACCAGCCTATCGTTCACACTAAAGAGGGTGTCACCGACTCGAAACTGCTTCATGTGAGATCTTGTTAGTGGAGTTTGCCTTAACAGGGAAAACCCTACTCATTCCAAAGATGTAATCCTCTCACGGAGGAACCTAAGGATTCATCACTAGGTCTGCCCAGGAGGTACCAGTTCAAAGAGAAGAGGCTCTTCTAGAGCATTCGCTAAGGCTGTTTCACATGTCCCTCGGGGCTCTAGAGTCAGATATTGTGGCTGAAGACTTCCTAACATGTCCACAAACCTGAGAGAGTGCCCTTTCCCAGTAACACAGCTGCTCGCCATTTAATTAAGGGTTGCCTGTCTCAAACTCATTGTATGCACACAACAGAGCCAGTAGGCCCAGCTCTTCGTAGCTTGCCCACAGAAGCTGCATGGTGTCTAGTAGAGACAGGAGTGTCTGTGATATATCTGTGTGACAGGGTGGACCATATCAGGTGAGTACCAGGTATGAGTAGCAGGTTATACTGCGACATGGCAGGATTCAGTAGCAGGCAGGCCAGTGAATGGATCACAGAAAGATAACAAGTAGCAATGCCAAAGCCGAGGCAGAAAGAAAGAAAGAAATGCTGGGGAAAGGCGCAGGCTGTAGACTCTCAAAGCTCGGGCAAATGAGGCTGAATCCTTGCCATCCCAGTTGGTTTTCTTAGGTATCCGTGGTTATCGCAAAAGTCAACCCAGGTTTCAGACAACAGAATGATCTACTCTACGACCCAATACTTGGGAGAAAGGTATATTCTCTTAAAAAAATCCCTAAAAAGCCTTGAATTCTTTAGACTGTTGGGTCTGTCTTCCTTTTCTTTCCTCACACAATGTTACACTCAATATGGGCAAAAATCAACAGACGATTCCCCAAGATATTTATCCTAAAGGAGAGGCTTCCATCTGCATCCTTCTGCTGGAATGTGAACAACAGGCTGGAGTTTGGGGCTTCAGACTCCTCACGGGAACAAGGGCCGGCCCATCTCCCATGGCTGGGCCAAAGAATTTCACTGAAACCAGTGACGAATGATAATCAGGGCGTGATCTCTGGAGACCACGCTGCTAAAATGACTCCTCCAACGGTTCCAGAAAGTGAGCTCCATCAGCGTAGGAATTTGTCTTGTTTGCTGCTGTCTCTTTAAGGCTCAGCACAGTCCTGACACAGAGACAGTGCTCACCTATTGATTGAAAGACTAAACAAAACTGTCCTCTCACAAAGAGAGATGGTTCCCGCGGTGCCACATTTCACCTAGGACGATCACAATTGTCTTCAATAAACTCAGCGGCTCAGGAGTACCTGGAATTGCCTCAATTCCTTGTCTAAAGCACCTCCCCCAGTTCTCATCCACTCCCAGTTGGTGCTCTACACCTACTCATCCTAATTATCTCTACACACTCTCCAAAGACACTCTGGTCAATGAGAGCTGAGCCGTCACGATCCCTTTTAAAGTCTGCCTCACACTCACTAGCACCATGTAACTAGAGCCAATATAAAAACTACTTTTGATTTATATGAAAAGAATATGAGAGGCTCTTATGTCCGTTATTGGACCAGGTTCGGGGACTAAATGCAATATACAGCTGCAAGCTGAAGTTGATTCTCATATAAACTTGCCTCTGAGAGGTACTCTGAGGCACCATATTGCATGTACATGTATGTGTATGTTGCGAGTAAAACAGGCAGAGAGAGGAAGCAGGGAGATGGGGAGGGGAGAGAGAGAGAGAAAGAAGAGAGAACTGGAAATGGAATAAAGAATATCTTTGCTCAGCCTGGCTGGTGTTGCTCAGTGGTTGAGTTCCAACCCATGAACCAAGAGGTTACCAGTTTGATTCTCAGGTAGGGCATATGCTCAGGTTGTGGGCTCGATCCCCAGTAGAGAATATGCAGGAGGCAGCCAATCAGTGTTTCTCTCTCTCATCAATGTTTCTAGCTTTCTCTTCCTCTCCCTTCTTCTCTCTCTAAAAATAAGCCAAAAATATATTTTTTTATAAAAGAATTTCCTCATTCTAGCCAGGTGGCTCAGTTGGTTGGAACATCATCCTATACACCAAAGGTTGTGGGTTCAATTCCCAGTGAGGGAACACACCTAAGTTGTGGTTTTGATCCCTGGTCGAGGAGCACACATGAGGCAATTGACCAGTGTTTCTCACATCAATGTTTCTCTCCATTCCTCTGTCTCTTTTCCTCTCCTCTAAAATCAATAAAAAACATATCCTTGGGTGCAGATTTTTTTAAGTACATCCTCATCTCTCTCAACATCATGTTGATGCCCCTTCACCTGTTGCATCAGCATGAGATGGTAAAGACTGGAATCAGATGAAAATAAGCTCAATTTCTTTGTATATTCAGCTCCCAGGCAAGAGAATAAGACAGGAGTGAAATATTACTTCCCCTACAAGAATTGGAGGCCTTTGGCACAAATTCAGCACAATACCCCCACCAGATGCACCCCTAATAGCTGAGGACTGAAGCTTTTGGTCCAGGTTTGGTTTTTGGGTCCTAAGAAGCTATGGCTGCATCAACTAATAGAAAATCACAAATCAGGAGACTTATTAGGGTGATCACTTCATAGGTTATATAAATGACTCATCTCTATGTGGTTCACCTGAAACTAATATGATATTGTATGTGAACTGTAATAGGAAGAGTTTTGTTTTGTTTTAAATATTGATAAGGGAGGATCCAAAATTGGGTTGACTGGATCAGGTTAGTTTATATACCTGAAATTCTCACAAGGAAATTTAATAAAATAAACGAGGAACTATAGTGCTATTGTTGACTGTCATCAATTAATTTTAAATGACCAACATAGAAACAAATCAATATGTGGTCATTTCTCTGGAGGGGGAAAAAAAAAACAGCAAAATTGAATAGTGCCACAACTCACATTACAAAGCCCAAAGTCCAGAGTCTGACATTCAAGGCCACCAAGATCCATCTCTACCTTCCCACTCACAAGTCTCAATACTTGTATATAATGTTTTGGCCACTCTGGAGTACTTCCTATCCCCTCATAATTACTCCATTATGATCCCCTACCATTTTTTTTGGTTCACGTCATACCTTCTAGCTATAGTCCCATGTCTTCTCCACGTGTTCATGGCCAAATGATACCCAGCCCTCAAGACACAACTCAAATGCTACCTCCTTTCTGAGGATATCGCCTGTAACTCCCCAACACGGCAGTCTCCCACTGCTCTTCTGAACACATCTGGAGAGCCACTCACCTAACTCTATGAGTAATAATAGTAGTTGTGGCTGTAGGTTACCATAAAACCAGCTAATAAATATTAAATCTCTCCTATTTGCCAGCCACAACATTAAATACTTAATATTCATTGATTCATTTAATTAATGATTTTCATACGCCTTCTATTTCCACTAATCTCTGATGGCAGGCTTCAGTCTAAATGATTTTTCTGCACTATAATCCTTAGCATTATTCCTAGGCAACGTAAGTGATCAATAAATGCTTATTGAATAAAATGAATTAATGTATCAATGCATGAATTAATTGATCAAGCAAAATGACCTCTGTTTATGGGCAGAATTTCCATAGACCATTGGGCTAGGCCAGTGGTCGGCAAACCACGGCTCAAGAGCCACTTTGGCCCCTTGAGTGTGGCTCTTTCACAAAATACCACAGCCTGGGCTAGTCTATTTTGAAGAAGTGGTGTTAGAAGAAGTTTAAGTTAAAACAATTTGGCTCTCAAAAGAAATTTCAATCGTTGTACTGTTGATATTTGGCTCTGTGGACCAATGAGTTTTTGGCGACCACTGGGCTAGGCTCCCAGATTTGTATTTGGATTATATGAGTCCTTTCCACTCTGGCCAAATTGCAGAGCTTCGCATAGAAAATCACATAACTTACTGCATGTCTAGTCCCTATCTAATAGTCTACATATATAATTTAATTTGTATAATAATTTTACTAAGTAAGTATTATAATAATAATAGTGTACTATATTCCAGGTACACATCTAAGAATTTTACATATATTACCTCACTTACTGCTCCATTCCCCACTATAAAAATATCATTTTTATCCTTATGTAAAATAATGACAAAATAGCCATAGAGAATTTAAGTAACTTTCCCAAACTAGTAACTTTTTTTAAAGACACAATCCTTAGAAGACTTGTTTTACTTAGAGTGGAAAATTATGCCAGAGACAAAGTCAACACAAAGAAACAACAAAAAGTAGCAAGACAGAGAAACAGTTAAGTGCAGCCCACAAGTATTACTATTAAATAGAGCCAGAATGAAAGTCCAGTCCTTAAAAGTACACTCTACATCTTCCAAGGGTAGCACTTTCCCAGATTTACATAGAAAGAAACTGCTTCTCAGAGAGCCAGACCCAAAGTCAGACACTTGGTACATATACAATAGAATTCAAGTTTTGATATTTTTATCCCAAACAGCATGCTTTTTTTTACTGAGCCTTTCAGTTCAGGAGATTGTTTAAGGTAGCAAAGGCATCCTTTATAGGCTTTCTCAACTCAAAATGCATGTGCCTTTAAATAAGGCCATTCCCGAGGATGACAGTGATCTTCCTGTACCCTGCTAACCTACCCCAGACAAGGTTTTGCTTTAATCATTTCTTGCTCTAACCTCTTCTGTCCGTGGTGCTGAACTTAAAGACCAGCATACTTGACATAAAGAAGAAAAAACAAAGTAATCCAAATCTAGATTGTAAAGGATCTGCTGAGTCTGGCCATTGAGAATCAGTAAAGTCTTTTCTAAACCTTCTGCCTTAACCAAAAAAAAATCTATCTTCTTTTCCAACATGTTCAAGTTGAACAGGGTAAAAATACGTGAGGTTTCCAATTAACAAGGATTGTTCAAGGCAACATCATTTCAATTCCATAATTCCAAAGATTCCATTATCTGGGAATAATTCAATTAAAAAGGAGCATGAGAAAGTCTTTTATAAATGCCAACCCAGATCTAAACAGACTTCAAATAAAAAGGAATCCGAGGCTAGAAACCCTTAAGTGGTTCGGAAGCTACAGCGCTGGGCTAATGGAGGGTGCCGAGGCTAGTCCTAAGAACTGTGGCTGGAGATGGAATATGTCTTTATATCTGGTACAGAATTGATTTTCAAGCCATAAAAATGTTAGTTAAGGAAACACTGACATGAACTAGGGCAGGGTAGGGGGAAAATAAGTCGGAAAATAGCAAGGGCAATTTCAGGCTTATGAGAAATGGAATTAAAGTTAAGAGAAGGGAGGCAATCTATTGTTGTCCAGAAACTGGCAAACAGCACAGCCACTGCATCATTATAGTGGCAACAACCTGCTGTGTTCATTTGTCTCTGAGCTGTCTGACCTAGGAGCTGGGTGATTTATCTACTTTCCACAGCTCCAGCTGGGCCAGGCCAAGAGGATAACTTGGAGAAAGGCGTGGGGGTGGGGGTGGTGACACGCAAGCACCGAGCCAATGCACTCCATATGTCTTATGTTAGAGAGCACGCTCATAAATCAACCAATATCCCACATTCATTTCACACCTACCATAAACAAATCTCTGTGCTAGAAAGATGCTGGTCACACAGAGCTTGAAAAAGACAGGGCCATTGGCCTTGGAGAGCTTACAATCTAGTGGCAAAGACTAAGCATGAAGGAAACAAATGGATCATATATGCCAACTCATGCTTATAGACAACATGTACAAACAGGATGTAAAGGGGGATTTTTGACTTTCCCATCAGGAAAGGCTTTTGAGAGAAGGTAGCCTCTGACTCAAACTTAAAGAGCAAGTAGGACTTGCACAGGCAGAAATTAATTGGGGGGGTGAGCATTTGAGGACAAGGAAATTAGCAATGCCTCAGGGGCAGGAGTGGGTCAATTATATTTGATACAGGGCAGCATTGCCTGCCTGAAGCCAAATTCATGAACCAAAACCTAGGTAGAAGTCCCTAATATTCCACATCAAAGTGGGGGGAAACTGAGGCAGCAAAGAATGCTTAATACTCAGTACATCAATACTGCGCTGATCCACTTTGTCAAAAATTGAATGACTTCCAGTATTAAAATTACATTTCTAGCTTGCTCGCCATAGTAGAATATGATGCTAAGGTACAGAGAATGATCCAGACCAAGCATTCTTTCACCTTACAACTCTTCCAAAGTTACCTGTGAAGTTAACCAGTATAACACTTACTTCTCAAATGAGCATTTTCTCATCCTTGTAAATAAGAAAACCTGACCGTGAAGGTTAATCCTGGCAGGAAGAATAGAGAGTCCATAGGATTCTTAGAAGTAGACAAATAACATTTTGTTTACCTGTCTTGGATTCAATGACCTCATTGCCAATGGTTCCATTAGAGTCAAGTATACCATAACCTCATTACAAGGTAGGCTAAGCGACCACAGCACAAGAATTTACAATCAGAAACAGACTAGAGGAACCCTCGCAGTACAGGGGTTAAAACATCTCATTTCTAATTCTAGACACATTTCTAAAACATACCTAATTTTTAATCCTAGCTCCTGGGGTACTAAAGAGAAGAAAGTTAAGATGAAAATTAAGATGCCACATCTCAGTAATAGTGGTTTTCAAATGATAATCTTGTTTGCATTACAACAAGAGAACCTTGGGTGTGTGAGCAGTGAGACAGAAGCAAACATGTATTTTGGTGCCATCAACAAATCTGCTATGGAGGACCCATCCTGAAGAAAGACCAAAGTGTAGTGTGTCTTCAGGTAGACAGAACTAAAACAAACAAACAAACAAACAAACAAACAAACAAACAAAAAGGTATATAGCAGTTTGGAGTAATGGAAACTCTAGGGAAAAATAAAAATTAAATTCATAGAGTTCATATGGACATAGACTAAGTCCTGACCACAGCACCATGTTCAATGCCCTTCCAACTGCTACCTGCTGAGATTTACATGTATGAAGCATTCATATGTCATCTCATTGATGACTTTAACTCTGAGAATCTCTGATCCTTTGACTAATGTCACCAGCACCTTCTTAGTTGTCCTTCAGCATTTCCCAGCAGTCCACTTCAATTTCCTTCCTCCTCTTCCTTCCTCATTGAAGCTATCCCCCTGAAGTTCATCTTTCTTTCCTCCTTCCCCATGTTAAACCCAATCCCAGGACAGAAAAGCAGACTTGGAAATATCAGGGACCTCCAATGGCTAGCTTGAGCAATCTATCAATCACTCTCTCAATCTGCTTTCTTATAATTAAAAAAAAAAAAAACATAACTTCTCAGCTTATTCAGATGACTTTTTTGAAAATCACCTGAGATGATACAAGAGATGTGCTTTGAAGACTTAGAGACTTATGATCTGGTCATCTCTAAGGTGAGATGGGATGATGAAAATTGTTGTGAATCCTCTCACCTAGACTGTGTCCCCTATCAGATCCTTCATGTCTCCCTTCCCCTTGCTGTGGCTCCAAACACAATCCCCATTCTATGATTCAAACCTGCCTATCTCTACCCTCTTCTAGCTTTATCTCCATTTTCCCACTCTAAGAAAACCATCAAAAAAAAAAAAAAACTCTTGGTTTATAACATAAATCAGAGGAAGAGTTGGGCTAACTCTAAACCACATTGTTCTTTTACCCCTGTTGTTCTAAACACAACTCAACAGATGATCTATGGTTGAGGGCTCTGAAGTCATATTTTCTGGGCTCAAATTTCATCTTCACCAGCATTACTTGCTATTTGACCTTAGATAAATTACTTGACTTTTTTGTGCCTCAAATTCTTCACTTATAGAACAAGGATGTTAATGGTACCACTTATCTCATTGGGCTCTTGTGATTTTTTTTACATGAAATAAGACAGTGATGAAACATAAACATGGAATAAATATTTGATCTAATTTCACATAGTAGAGGTGATAGCAAGAACTCATTCATTCAACAAATATTCAATGATTAATTGGAGATCTATTTGCTCCAGGAACTAGGTATACAGGGAGAACAAACAGAGATCTATGCGGATTTATTCAAGTCTAGTGTGGAATATAAACAAATAAATAAGAAATTATAGCAGGGCTAAAAGCCATAATGGAGAGAAATAAAGGATGCTTTGAAAACACCCAGGAACAGTATCTTGGAAGGAAGGAAAATTGGAAATTTTATTGGGATGTTATGGGCACAATTCGTATGTTGAAGTTCTAATCCACAGGGCCTCTTATTGTGACTGTAGCAGGAGATGGTATTTAAAATGGTAATTAAGGTTAAATGAGCTTGTTAGAGTAGGCCCTAATCCAATATCACTGGTGTCCTTTGGTGTCATTATAGAACAGACACACACAAAGAATAGACCCTGTGAGGACACAGGAGAAGATGGCTATGTACAAGCCGAAGAGTGAGGCCTTCAGAGGAAACCAACCCTGATCTTGGACTCCGAGGCTCCAAAATTACAGGGAATTAAACTTCTGTTGTTTAAGTCACCCAGACTATGAGAGTTTGTTATGGTTGGTATCACAGACTAATACCTGGGGCATAGCAGTCACCTCTTCAGAGAAACATGGCAACACATGAGACTAAATGGTGAGCAGGAAAGACTATTTTTGATAAGAGCAGAGGATGGGGACCACAAGAGAAAAGTCAATGCCCTATTGCTCATAATAAGACCTTTTGTTTTCACATATAAGTTGTTTGGAGAACATTAATTCATTTTGTCCTCACAACAGCTTTAATATGGTTAGACACATCTGATTCATGACTATCACTATTTTACAATGATCAAAACGAAGGCCCAGAAATATACATGATAAAGGCTGGCATGGTGCTGAACTTGTTTTACCCAAGCTAGACAATGCAGGAGTGAAGATCTTAGAGAAGGAATAATAAAGTTATCTCTTGTTTGTTCTGAATACTGAATATAGCTTATCTTTTGTTTTTCATGTTTTTCATGTTTCAGTATTTTATTTTATTTTTTAATTTAATAAATCTTTATTGTTCAGATTATTACAATTGTTCCTCTTTCCCCTCCACCTGATTCCCACCCTCCCTCTGTCCTTACCTCCCCCACATCGTCCTCATCAATAGGTGTACGATTTTTTTCTAGTCTCTTCCAACACCCCCTCACCCCTTCCCCCCTGAGAATTGTCATTGAACACTCTTTCTATACCTCTGATTCTATTATATTCATCAGTTTATTCTGTTCATCAGATGTTTAATTCACTTGATTTTTAGATTCACTTGTTGATAAATATGTATTTGTTGTTCATAATTTTTATATTTACCTTTTTCTTCTTCCTCTTCTTAAAGAGTACCTTTCAGCATTTCATATAATACTGCTTTGGTGTTGATGAACTCCTTTAGTTTTTTCTTATCTGTGAAGCTCTTTATCTAACCTTCAATTCTGAATGATAGCTTTGCTGGTAGAGTAATCTTGGTTGTAGGTTCTTGCTATTCATCACGTTGAATATTTCTTGCCACTCCCGTCTGGCCTACATAGTTTCTGTTGAGAAATCAGCTGACAATCATGTGGGTGCTCTATTGTAAGTAATTAACCATTTCTCTCTTGCTGCTTTTAATACTCTCTGTCTTTTGCTGGTAGCATTTTAATTATGATGTGTATTGGTGTGGCCCTCTTTGGATTCCTTTTTTTGGGGGGTTCTGTGGGCTTCCTGGACTTGTAGTCTATTTCTTTCACCAGGTGAGGGAAGTTTTCAGTCATTATTTCTTCAAATAGGTTTTCAGTATCTTGCTCTCTCCCTTATGGCACTCCCATAATTCTGATGTTGGTACACTTGAAGATGTCCCAGAGGACAACTATCCTTACACTATCTTCAAATTTTTTGATTCATTTTGCTTTTTGCTTTTTCAGTTGAGTGTTTTCTGCTTCTTTGAATTTCAGATCTTTGATTCTTGCATTCCTCTAGTCTGCTGTTAGGTCTCTGTATAATTTTTTTTTTCAATCAGTGTATGTTTAATTTCTAGTTGGTTTTTCATATCCTCAAGGGTCTTGCTAAATTTATTGATCTTTTCTAGGAAATTCTTAAAAAACCTATAACCATGGTTTTGACCTCTATATCCAGTTGTTTGTTTTCCTCTATTTCTTTCATTTGTGATCTTTCCCTTTGTCTCCACAGTTTTGCTGCTTCCCTGAATTGGCAGAGTAGCTTTTGTGTGCTAGTTGTTCTATAGGGCCCAGTACCTCTGCCTCCCCAATTACCTGAAGTAGACACTCTTGGTGCACCCCTTTGTGGACTGTGTATACAGCCTTATTGTAGTTAAGTCTTGATTGTTGTTGGTAGCACTGGGGGTAATTGACCTCCAGTTGGCTGTGAGGATAAGCTGTGAGGATCTGGGAGAACTTCTGTGTTTGAGTCAGCCTGATGAGACAAGACTTGCAAAAAAAAGCCTCTGTGCTCAGCTTGGATGGGGTGAAATCTCAGGGCTGCGCAGACAGCCTTGTCTTCCCTCAGCCCTGCCTCACTGGGTCTCAGTGTCCCTCAGTAATCACTGCAGCCCTCTCTGCATGCACTCTCATGTGTGCACCTCCAGACCTCTGCCTTTTGCAGCTCCCCTGAGTTTCTGTGCACTCCAGGGACCCATATGAGTCTGGATTCCCAGGGTCTCACTCAAACCTGGTTCAGTGCAGTTGGAACTGGAGTTAAACACAGTTGGTAGGTTCTGTTTTCCTCCTGCTAGAGAAAGCCAGCGGTACACTCAGCAGTCAGTCCTCTTTGTGTGCACTGATGTGTGTGTGGCTCTAGACCTCTGCCTTTCACTGCTCCCCTGAGTTTCTGTGCACTCCTTCCTTTTCATGACAGTCCAGACTCCCCCTATTTGAGTCTCACCTGGAATTGGGGTTCAGTGCAGTGAGAACTGGGATTCAGTGCAGTCAGGAGTTTCTGTCTCCTCCCACTAGAGGAAGCCAGCAAGGCACTCCACTGTCCATCCTCTCCACCTTAGCTTTTTGCAGCTCCTCTGAGTCTCCGTGAGCCCCTCTCTTTCCTTCCAGTTGTAGAATTTCTACTCAGCCAGCTTTCCTGTGGTTCTGGATGATGTTCATTCTGTCTTGTAGCTGTAGTTTTGAAATCGAGGTGTGAGGAACAGTTTAGATTTTCACCTATGTTGCCATCTTGGTTTTTTATAGCTTATCTTTATTGGTGTCATGGTGCAGGAATGATTACATCCCCAGCATAAACTTATAACAGGCAGAAACAGCTAACCCACACAAGATAACCAGTTTGGAGACAGATAATTGTACAACTTGAAAAAGACAGAAAGAATGGTTATCTTTGGGTTTACAGAATAGTTAGGGCAGATAAAAATGGAAGCTAGATATGCTTTGAATGAGTGTAGATGGTGAGTGAATTAAGTGAAATCTATCTGTTCTTTTCAAGGAAAGAGATAAAGTTGAACAGTGAGTGGGAACTTTCCCCCTAGTCTTCAAGCATCTTTAGCTGTTAATGAAGCAACCTGCACCCCACACCCAGCAATCCTAGTTGAGGCTGATGAGCCTGAACTGAGCTCTGTGACATGAATCTACATGGCATGGTGGCTTCTAAAAAGCAACAAAGTGAGGCCATCATGGTGTTTCCTCTGTCCTGACATGGTCTAGTGCTGGGGCACTGGGCAAGGTAACTCCGAAAGCATATTTTAAGCATCGTCTGTTTCCTTATCCATTAATTGGGGCCTCGTTAATGTGAGAGTTCAACAAAAAAAATAGAGGGGTATTCTAATGCGTCATAAAGCAGTTTCTAGCAGAGCAGGCATGGACTAAATAGTAGCTCTTCTAAGATTTTAGGGGGGAAAAGAAGTGTTGTTGTTTTTTACTTGGAGGTGGCAGTGTGGGTCAGAGGCCATGCAGGCCCCTACGCACTCTGAACTTTACAAATACATCAGTAACAAATAACATTCCCATGGCCGTGAGCTCCCAGAGCAGGCAAAGGTAGCTGGCAACACCCAGCATCACCCTGAGATGTACAAGGTAAAGTCACAAGAACCTCGTCATGTCAAGTAAATATATGGGAACCTGTCACCGGTAAGTTTCTAATAAGGTTTCCCAGTGATTCATTGGGTGATACAAGGCAGCTGACTCACCCAGCCTGTCCCTGCACAGGTCCGCTGGTGTGACAGACAACTGGCCTCAGCTAACGCTTCTTCCAACATGTTCTTCATCAGGCAGGGAAGACACTGAGCAATGACTCCCCTGAGAAATTATGAGAACCAAAAATAACCATTATATCACCTTCACCACAACAGGAGAACTAGAAAGAGGCGGGCCAGTATTGTTCAGGAAGTGAGACATGCTCCCTTCCAAGCCGATAAGGAGTAAGTGCCAGAACTACCAGGTTCCCCTAGCGTCGTCAGTGAGCTGCACATGACCGTACAGACATGGATGGCAATATTGCAGGGAAATATCACTGAGCCAAAGGAGCTCAGACAGAGCATCCAGTGAACTGGGAGCAAAGCTAGTGGCTGAATCTGGCTGGACTCCAAAAGCAGAGCGCACCTGTGAACATCACCACATTCCCTGGAGTCTCCAGAGAGTAAATTGTGGACAACCTGGCCATCAGTTGAAAGGTGCTCTTGGACACCCCTGTGCAAGTGTGATATCTTTCAGCCAAATCCCTGTTGCTTCTCCCTATTGCACTGTCCCTGATGTTGATGCTCTCTTTCATTTTGGCTGGAATAACCCTTTTGAGATTGCACAGATGTTCTCCCTAAAAGTTTAAGTTCTTCAAAAGTGGCAGGAAGCCATTCTCCAATTTCTCACCTCCTCTCTCCTTCTCCAAAGCCCTGCCCCAGGCCTAGCATCAACCTAACCTCGGCTCAGAGTACTGTGCCTGAAGGTCCTACACTGATAGGGTAGGACTGAAAGAACAGAGTCCTGTTTGTTTCGACCTCAGAGCACATAGAATTCCCAGGAGGAAGTCTTCAAATGTGACATTGGTCAACACAACTGTTGGGCTCTAGTGTTGTCGTGGTGTTCACTCTTGCGTATCCAACTTGAGCTGATTGTTTTTGCGTTCATTTACAATGGTGTGCTATTTGCTTTCTAAGGGGTGGTGTGTCTGTGCTGATTTGCAAGAAATTTGAAAGGTGGAAAATGGGAAGACAGAATTGGTTTGAATGAGGGCCAGGTATTGGTGATGGCAATAATGAGTTCATGAACATACTGGTGCTCTCTGAATATTTTCCTTCTCTTTCCACACTGACTTTGCTGAAGGAAGAACATGAAGAGACTCCAGATGGGGAGTCAGAGATATCTTTTTAAAGATGCAGAGCTTCCTTATTCACCATCAGACTCTGGAAAATTGCACAGCCTCATGCATTGAAGTCAACAGCCTGGGTTTTAAAGATCTATGGAAAATGAAGGACTGGCTGCAGCTTCTAATGCCTTCACTACACGATGGTCTGTGTCTGTGGACTATGCAAACATGTCCTTTGACTAACCTCTTCACCTTCTTTTAGCCAGCCTGCCCCCCAACCTCTTCTCTTTTGAAATTTGTCAGTCTATTGTATTCATTCATGTCTCTGGTTCTATTTTGTTTGTCTACTTATTTTGTTCATTAGATTCCACATATAAGTGAGCTCATAAGGTACGTTTCCATTCCTAGTAATTTCCCTTGTATGAGAGTCTGCTTTCTCTAAAATTAATACAGCTCCTTTAATTTCCTTTTGATTAATGTTAGCATGGCCATCTCTCTCCATCCCTTTACTTTTAGCGTATGAATCATTACATTTAATGTGGTTTTCTTGTAGATAAAATATAGTTGGGTCTTATTTTTTTATTCATTTTGACAATTTCTGTCTGTTAAGTGTGTATTTAGACCATTTATAGTAAAGTTATTATTAATATAGTTGGATTCATAGCTATTATATTTGTAGCTGTTTCTGTTCACTGCACTCCTTTCTTTTTTCCACCTTTTAGTGTTTTTTTCTGGTTTTGACTGAGCATTTTACATGAACACATTTACTCTCTTCTCTTACTATATTAATTAATCTTCTTTTTTAAAAAATTAGTGATTATACTGGAGTTTGAAATATATATTTTTAATTAATCTAGCCTCACCTTCAAATAACAGCATGCTGTTTCACACTGAGTAAAAGTGCCTTATAACCCAATATTCCCAATTTCTTCTCTCTTGCCCTTATGATGTTGCTGCTATTTATTTCACTTATCTACAGAAAAATCATACAATCTCATAATCTCATAAAGCATTACTATTATTACTCCAAAATTTATCTTTAAGATCAATTAAGAATAAGGAATATATGCTTAGCTGGTATGATCAATGGTTGAGCATCAACCTATGAACCAGAAGGTCACGGCTCAATTCCTGGTCAGGGCACATACCTAGGTTACAGGATTGATCCCCAGTGTGGGGCATATAGGAGGCAATTGATCAGTGATTCTCTATCATCATTGATGTTTCTCTCTCTCTCTCTTCCTCTCTGAAATCCAGAAAAATATGTTTTTTAAAAAGGGCCAGGAATATAGAATTTTATTTTACCTTTGTTTCAAGTAACTGTATTTCCATGGGACTTTTCCGTATTCACCTCTCTCTCCAGATTTCAAAGTGCTGGTTTGCTCTTTAACACCATTCTCTGATAGTCCAAGAAAAAACAGTGATTTTTGGTTGTTGTTAAGCTTTCTTCTTGTTGTAAGGGTAGGAATGGTGACTTCAAGCTCTTTACATATAGGAGCTAAGTTTAGAAGTCTCTTTACTTCATTTGAATATTCTCCTCTGTAACATGGGAAAGACCCTGTGCCCCAGGCTTCCAGGACAATGAAATCCTACAGGGAGGGGCCTTCAGGAGGCTGGTGAGCCAGGACCTTCTATGTGGTCTAACAGCCGGTCTTTCATTTTATCAAAGCCGGGTACTTCTTCAGAATCTGACAGGCTTTCGCATCTCTGTGCATAAGGGTTTCTGAATTAAGCCATCAAAGTGCTAGACTGCATATTTCATTTGGCCTCTCTATCCTTAACATTTTGCCTACTCTGCATTTCCCAGTACAGACTCTACCCCAAAATAGACGCGGGCTCAAGTTAGGAATAACTTGATGGGGTTCTCGGGAATCAGATGAGTTATAGGTTATGGGATTCAAAGCACAAGGCTTAGAGATGGCGGGGGCAATAGCGACAGCACGTTCAATCTTAGAATGAGGCAGAGCGTGGGGGATGAAGGGGGAGAATCCTCCCGCCATCTTCCTCCCACTGTTCAAAACAGTAATGATAACCACCATTTCTAAAATTATAAAATATCCAATATGTAAGGAAGGTGAAAACGCATGCAGCCCGGCCATCCGTCCAAGTCAAGAATCTCTTCGGGCCCAGTTATGTTACTAAAACCGCATCTAATTTTTTTCCTAAGGCAAAGCTTGTTTTACAGTTCCCTCATCTCATTGTGAGGACTTCACCTTCTGAGAGAATCATCGGGACCCTTCAGGTGAGAATCACCGGAAGCTTCGTGAACCTGGGTGATTTACTCCCGACACAAGCACTCACTGATGAGCTGCCATCTGCCTCCTCCTGGCTTTGGCCTTCTGGTCACCCTCAGCTCATGTGGCAAGGGCGCGTACAGCCAAGCAACCCCACCTCTGAAATAGATGGGACAAACCCTGGTGCAAAACGTGCGAGTCAAGTTCAAAGATTTATGTTACCTTTTAAAATCCGGCCAATTCCTGTGCACAAGGAAAAAAATCAATTGTTGGGCCTGCTTTGTTCTTGAAAAAAATCAATCATGGTTCTTGCCAATGATCCCATTACTCTCTGGATGGCGGGGTGCCCCTGTCTCACCCCCCACTGCCTGTTGACATCAGCTGTATTGAGCCGCATTTTCCCTAGACTTCTGTCTTGGTTTCACACTGAAACCACCTCTTACATTCCCTTCTCTTCTGAGCATCCTCAGATCCCTATTACTTTTCCCCAAAATAACCGTAAGTGTGTGAACTAATTAGCTTAGAGAGCGCAGCTCCCTTAATGCTCCAGAATCCTGCCAACCCACGCTGATTTCTCTATGTTCCGAGCTGCAAAATAGCCCCTCGCTTGGTGTTGGCTTAATTATTCTTCAAGGTCATCCCCGTGCCACTGCTGCCCGTGTTCCTTTTCTTCTCAGCTCCTGTTTTCAAGAGGATTTTTTTAAAAGGTTTGGCGGCTCAGTCGTTTTGAGTCATTACGAGCGTCAGTCCCTTTCACACTTATCACCTGGCCTATTTTTTTTTTCTCTTGCCTCGCCTCTTCCTCTGCTGTATTCGCAGGCGTGTTTCTGATTCTCTGTCACCCCTGAGCCAGGTTGGAGCTGTTCTGTGGTTTGGTGGCTGTACCTTCTCCCTGCACTTGGGACTGATCTTGCATGGCCCTCTCCTGTTTCCAGCACAGACAGGTCTCTTTGTCTAGCTTCAGTGGCGCCTTCAGAAAGTTGGGCTGATGCTCCCTTGGTCTTCAGGATGCTGACCAGACTGGCAGGAGCCCCTACAAGACAGCTTCACCACCCACGGGTGTTCAACAGAACCCCAGCCTTCCAGATTTCCACTGCTGATATATTTCTAGATTCATCTCTGACAGAAACCACTGTCTGGAGGTGAGACTAATAAAACAAATGTAGCAGTAGTATGTACTATTCACGCCACCTCCCACTGGAGAGCTCTGAAGGCTTTCAAGCACTTTCTCTATAAATTATCCAATCCAGGAGATGCAATAAATAACAGACTTTTTTTTTTTTGCATTCTTCTAATTATTTTTTTTATTTTCTTCCAACCTCCCATTGTAATTTCTCTCCTTCCCACTCACTTTGCATTAGCAAGCATCACCTTAAAGACTGTGGAAGACAATGCAGAGATGGAACCAGGCCCGGGGAAAGGAACAGAACACAGGAGGCTGGTGAGCCAGGACCTGCAAAGCCTGCACTGAAGCCAGAGCCCACATCCTACAAGGGATGTAGAGGGATCATGGGAAAACTGAGCATGACAACCTCACAGCTGAGCACACTCAACAGCGACTGGGGAAATGCCATAATTTGGAGGCACACAGATGATCCTACATCTCCAGTAATTCCCACAGGGGTCTCTGGGCAGCACCTCTTCTAGACACCGAAGCTGCTGATGGGAATAGGCCCTTATCTGAGCCTTAATCTGGTCTTCACGTTCACTGTAGGGTATGGGCCTCTGGCAGAGGATACAGGCAAACGACAGAGTAGAACACCAGGCAGAGGGAGGAGAAACAGATACTCATAGGAGGCAAGCAGAAGACTCAACGGTCAGGAAAACAGGAGGTCTGCAGAGGGTCACTGTTATGTCCTAGATTAGATATAGGGCCTTTAAGAGGTGGTAAGTTAAAATGAAGGGTCCCTCAGGGCATCCCCTAACTCAATCTGACTGATGTTCTTTGATGAAGAGGAAATTTGCACACACACAGCACCAGGGAGGCACACACACACACAGCAGGTGGGGAAGGGGTAAGCAGGTGAGAACACAGTGAGAAGGCAGCAGTCTGCAAGACAAGGGGAAAAGCATCAGAAAAAAAACAAACCTGCCAATATCTTGATCTTGGAACGCTAGCCTGAAAAAAATAAATTTCTGCTGTTTAAATCTGTGGCATTTTGTTATGCAACCCAAGCAAACTAGTGCATTCACCAATAGAATAAATTGAGCATAAGACTTAAAAGTCAGAGTTCCTAGGTTCGAATCTTACCTGACCTTGGACAAGTTATGTCACCAGTCTGTGCCTCAGTTTTTTCATCTGTTTAATGGGGAGGATGATGGTGCCTATCTCACAAATTTGCCTTAAGAATTAAATAAGTGAAGCTTTGTAAAATGCTTGTAAAACTATCTGGCACATGCTAACATGCTATATAAGGGTTAGTTGCTGCTATTACAGTATTATGTTATCATCATCATCGTTGTCATTGTCATCATCAACTAACATGGCAGGATTTTTTTTATGGGTTTCTGAAAAGATAGAAGAAAATTGATGAGGCCAGGGCAAATATGTAAATAGAAATGGATTTTTGAAGCAGAAAGTTTGTGACCTAAAGCTTCTACCAGGCAAATATCAATAACTAATTCTGGGAAATGAAGACAGTTACAGAAGATGGAGTATTTCTCTCCCCTTAGCTCACACACATTGTCTGATGTGCTTCCTAGAGCTTCAAAGCACTTAAACAATAAACACTGAGCACCAACTTATTTGGTAATCTGAAGAAAAAGAACAATAAATATCACTGGTGCTGTGTGCTATGGGACAGACCTGACACCATCACAGTTCAAGAGCAGGAGAAAGAAACATTCTAGAATTACAGTGGTACCTCAAGATCCGAGTTTAATTCGTTCTGTAAACTTGAGGCGTGGGAAACTATGAGACGCTCGAGTCGAGGTAAACTGGTGGGTCATGTGCAGCCAGCCGATCCGCGCGATGACTCCTATCTCAAATGTTGCTCGTATTTCAAAGCAAAAATCGCTCGCCCGGTGGCTCGTATCTCAAAAATCTCGTATGTTAGGGCACTCGTATCTCGAGGTACCACTGTATATCAATCTTTATGTTGAATTTCTACATGATCCTCCTTTATCTAATGGCACGTCAGAAAATGTGAATGTTCTCTTCCCTTGAAGCAATGAGTCCCTGGGACAGATGAAGTGGACAAGAGTTACAGTTCAAGTTGTTAGACAGATTTAGAGGGAATTGGGTGGGGTTTTTTTAAGCTATCATATTCATGTGTTTTAGATGAAAAGGTTATTTGTTTTAAAACCCAGGCTCTGTGATGTGATAATAACATGAAGAGCTAAACATCTGGCCCTTCGAGTTTCCTGGTCTTCATTTCAGCCTGACTAGGGAAAGGAGATTGAAGCCACCTTCCCCGAAATGTCATTTTTATCGACAGTGATAAATGTCTGAGGCCGAAGAACTCATCTGCACTTACTTTAACAGCAAACACTCCGAAAATGAGCAATTGCTTACTCAACATGAAAAAAAATGCATCCTAGAGCTGAGCGATTGATTGGAAAAAAATGAGACTAGCCTCCCCAAAAATGAGAACTCCGGGAGACCATTCACGTCCGGAGAAAGAACCCGAACGTGGCTAAGAAAGGCAGGCCGACGAGTACAATGGAAGGAACCAAGGAGAGCCTGCGTATCACAAATACAGGGAGTGTGATTCACGGTGACATTTCTTTCTCCACCCGGGATCAAGCTGCTTATCTCAGAATTCTCCTGGTCCACAAATCCACCTCCAAATCCCTGCTTCTCATTCTGCTTTTCAAAGGCTCGAGAAAGACCACAGTGGGTTTGAACAAGAGATTATTTCAATCTATTTTATTCTGATCCCCCGAGAAATCAGATTTCTGAAAATATTTCAATTACATTTATACCTCCGTGACCCTTCATTCCTCACCACGAAGCGCAGGAGCTATGAGTCATCTGTCCGCCAAACAAGTTATAAGAATGGCTTTTCACGAGACCAAGGAGGAGGGAGTGCTTGGGAAGGCATGTAGGGGAGGGGATACGTGTGTTGTTCAGTGGCTTAAAGAGTTGTTGAGGATGTTTGCTTCCTGCAGCCATAAAGCATCCCCCGAGTGCCTCCACTCTACCCTGTATCCTGTTTGATAGACCAGTTGATCTATCGTCTACTTCAGCTCTACACAAACTTGGCCGGGCTACAGAGATAACCCAAGCTCTGCGAACGCAGAGGTCTCTTGGCATTACTCTTCCCCCTCCCCCGTTCATTATTTCGTGTTGACATCCAGACACATTCGCAGGCATGTCCTGTAGACTTCCGATTTTCGCGATATTACACTTTCAGCAGGCTGAATGCTAAAAAATGGAAATTGGACAGACTGTTATCAACTCGAATCGACTATTAGAGCATCAGAGCCTGAAGGCACGGTATTTAACGGTGTGAATGGGGTGGTCAAGTAAAAATGCTGTCTCTTTCATTTGGAATCTGGGAATAAAGCCAGCCCCGATACAGAGGGGAAGACTCCGCTTCCCTGACAGCTGTGGCGGAGCACAAGGACCAGTGTGGCAAAGGAGGCCAGCATGCAAATGCTGCCGCACGTGTGGGGAAGGCTTGTCTGCAACTCTGGTTTGCAGATTGTGTACATAATGGGGATACATAAGCCAAGGATGAGACACTTAGCGACCAGAATGAGGCCTATTATCTAATATAAAAACGGATGTTGTGACATCATCTGGCATTGCCAGACTTGGCCTCAATATGTCATCACTTCCCGCGCACGGCGGCTGTCTCCTTGGAAAGACAAATAATCTGCCGCTTTGCTAAGGCTTCTCCACCTCAGCCCCTCCTCAGCCCCTGGGAGTGGTACCTTGTCCATGATTTAGAGAATGATTCTAGAATTGGGATTTTTTTCTTATTACTTATTTTTTTAATATATTTTATTGATTTTTCTATAGATAGGAAGGGAGAGGGATAGAAAGTCAGAAACATCGATGAGAGAGAAACATCCATCAGCCGCCTCCTGCACGCCCCTCACTGGAGATGTGCCCACAAGCAAGGTATATGCCCCCGACCGGAATCAAACCTAGGACTTTTCAGTCTGCAGGACAACGCTCTATCCACTGAGCCAAACCGGCTTATTACTTATTTTAGAAGAGAGAAAAAGAGAGAGGGAGGGAGAGAGAGAGAGAGAAAGAGAGAGATGGATTTGTTGTTCCACTTATTTAAGCATTTCTTGGTTGTTTCTTTTATGTGCCCTGACCTGAAATTGAACCTAAAACCTTGGCCTATCGGGATGGTGTCCTGATCTACCTGGTCAGGGCCTGGAATTCACGGTGAGTTTTCACCTGTTGGTGGCCATCTTGTGAAAACCGCCCATGAGAAAAAGCTGTTTTACTAGAAGTCAAGGTTTCATTCTCGTTCATGTGTCCACTGGCCAGAGCCATGCTAGGTTCCTTCCAGATACCACTGATGCTGCTGATGTGGTTTTGCGCATTGTGAACTTCCAGAATGTGAAACTGTGCACAGTTTTGTTTTTTTTTAACAAAATATATTGTTTATGTAAAGAGCCTAATGGCCCATAGCAATCCAATTTACATGTAAAGTACAAGATTTCTTATTGAATCAGTTTTATTACTTCACATATGAAAGATATTGAGCAGCGGTAGGTATATTGTATTTGTATCAGAAAAGTGCAGGGCAGATTTGTTGGGCTTAAGCTTAATAATATTAGAATTGATTATCTCAATGAGAGGCAAGACATCTGTTCATTATGGGAAGAAGCATCATGTTTCCATCACACCGGATAATCCAATGAGCCCCCTTTCCTCTTCCCTCAATGACATAACCATGCTTAAAGGGTTAAAAAGGCCTTGCAACGTGATAACATTAACTCCGTATCCCCAGAGAGGGAATGCTGTTGGTACCATTTAAAATGTATTAAGCACATTTGGTTTGCTGGGCATTGCACCAAATCCATAAAACATAAGACGTTTCATCATTTAGTTGCTTTTTTATGCTAATTACATTGATTCCCTTGACCTCTCAAAAACTAGATTTCATCTTCCCCATATTTTTTGCATTAGCGAACCCCCTAACCTGTCTCTCTTTATATTTTAGCTTTTCTTTCTGTGAACTCTGAATCTTTGGGTTATCTCTTTGCAGAGTAATCTGTACCCTAGTAAACTACAAACCATTTCAAATATTTGAGGAGGGAGCTCATCATTGTTTAAGTTAAGCTGTAAGGCTGTTCTTTAGGCACTGCTGTTGTGAGAGAGGAGCTAACCCTTTTGAATGTTCCTAAAAAAAAAAACAGATTCTCTGAATGACCCCTCTCCCTTTAACCACAATAAATTCCATTCTACGTTGTTAAAAGCTTCAATTAATATTACCTAAAACAGATGGGAATGAAGTTTGTTCTTTTTTTAGTTTTTTAAAATATTTTTATTGATTTCAAAGAAGAAGGGAGAGGAAGAGAGAGATAGAAACATCAATGATGAAAGAGACTCATGGATTGGTTTCCTCCTGCAAATTGAGCTTGCAACTGGGCATTTGCCCTTCCGGGAATCAAACTGTGACCTCCTGGTTCATAGGTCAACACTCAATCACTGAGCAACACTAGCTGGGCTGAAGCATATTCTTGATATAATGAACACTCAGAGTAGCAGTCAACTCTATAAAGGACATTAACAATTTGATAGAACTAATGCAAAAGTGAATTTGCTCATAATATCTGCTAGAGATATTGTTACATTTGTGGATACAAGATGCTGTTTTATGAATATTCACACCTAAACAGATTTTTCCCCTTTTTTAACTTTGAGAGGATGGAAAGAGCTTTCTTTGCCAACCTACTTTGCTTCCTGGGGTTAATGGATGGTCCCAAGCTGTGTCTGAGAGGTGGTGGAAGTGCTTTGGGATTTCATTAGGGTACAGTGTTCATAGCCTTCTATCTCCTCAGCATGCAGGCAAAGTTCAAATACAATGTGTCACGTAAACAAAACTAAACTGAACATGATTCTTGCCTAAGATAACTCAACCATACTCACTCTTGAAAGAAAATGTGCCTATGGTGTGTGTGTGTGTGTGTGTGTGTGTGTGTGTGTGTGTGTGTGGTCCACACATGGCTTGCACTCCACATGCCCTGCACAAGATGGCCTGTGATATGGATTAGTTGTGAAATCAAGACATATGTGGACATTGGCGCACTAGTCCTGTCTCCCTAAGGCAGGAAAAAAAAGAATGCTTAGCCAAAATGCTGAGTTTATGTTAAACAATGTCTTCTCCACAAGAAATCTTCTGCCCTCGGATTCCAAAACTAGACTTGGCAACACAATCCCACTGTGTCGGCTTCAGTGCTCATTGGGCAGAGAGGGAACTGAACCTCTGCCCATGCACACAATGGGCCACCAGGTGAGTCATAGCTGCGAGATGCCTGGTTTCCAAAGGTCACATCTATGTACCTACCCATCAAATAAAGGAGCTCTCGGTGCTCCTCTCTCTTCAGACTTCAGAGACTAGGATTCAAGTGGAAGGAAAAAACACTATTCAGCTCAAAAACTTACTTTGAAGAGGCTCTTCTATGCCTCTGTAAGGAACTCCTCATTTTATGTTTTGTGATTTCTCTTCTTAAGGCACTAGCTCCACCCCTTTTCATTGATCACCATCCCTTATCAGGCAAGCATCAGTGGCACATCACATCAGGAAGCTAAAACAGCTATCTCAGTCTCTTCGAGCTGCTATAACAAACTACCACAGACTGGGTGACTTATAAAGAGAAAGTTATTTCTCACAGTTCTATAAGCCAGAAGTCCAGGGTCACAGTATCAGTATGGTCAGATGAGGGTCCTCTCCCAGATCGCAAACTCCTCCTTGTATCCCACATCACAGAAAGGGCTCGGAAGCTCGATGATATATTTTATAAAGACACTAATCTCATTCATGAGAGTCCTCCCCTCATGCATAATCACCTTCCAAAGGGCACATCTACTAATATCAACACCTATGGGGGTTAGGATTTCAACATGAATTTCAGAGGGACACAACCATTCAGACCATAGCAACAGCCAAAAGACTGATGTTCCTTGGTCACTCCAGTCTCCTTCATGGTTCTTCATGGGTCACTGCTAATGCCCAGGCCAATGGACTCATTTTTTATAGGGAAGATAAAGATATAAAAATTATGTTCTGCTTCTAAAGGAATTCAGTGCCTTTGTCCATTCAGCTTCTATAACAAAAATGCTATAAACCAGATGGCTGATAAACAACACAAATTTATTTCTCAGATTTCTGGAGGCTGGGAAGTCTAAAATCATGCTGGCAGCAGATTTGGTGTCTGGTGAGGGCCGGCCTCTGGTTCACAGCTAGCACTATCTAGCTGTAATGTCACCGGGAAAGAAACAAGTAAGGTATCTGGGGTCTCTTTTATCCAAGGCACTAATCCTAATCATGAGAGTTGTGGTCTGGTTCTGTCTCCTAATATCATTATCTTGAGGGTTAGAAATTCAACATATAAATTTCAGGGGGACATAAACATTCAGGCCATAGCTGGAAGGTAAGATTTATGGGTGACATAATTATTAAATAACACAAGGAGACATATGATTAAAACATCAAAATGTGAAGCCGTTGAAGTTCAGTGTAACAAATATTCCATTATATCCACTACACTCCATTACCAAGGCAGAAACCTAAATTAATATATGCTTGAAATATTTTCAATGGTAATTGAAATAATGAGTTCTCCCTTCCTTGCCTATAAGCAGGAAAGCCAAGCAATCATATCACAGTGCTACCTTGTCAAACCATTTACTTAATGAAGCGAAGGAAAAGCATCAATAATGCCACCATTTTTTCAATGAATCTAAATGTCTTTGGTTTCCACCTAACTACCTTTCCCAGACAGAATGCATTTGCCCAAATAAACAATGTAAGACATGGAGCATGAGTACTTCCTTCTATTCCAGACCTTTAAATGCACCTAGCAAGCCCATGACAGCTGTTAGGAAACACCATAAAAAAAAAAAATCCTTTCAAATTATGTCCAGGCCCCTCCACTAGTTCTCTAATTCTCAACACTCTTCCATGATTTTTTTAATATATATTTTTATTGATTTTTTACAGAGAGGAAGGGAGAGAGATAGAGAGAAACATCAGTGAGAGAGAAACATCGATCAGCTGCACACTCCTTATTGGGTATGTGCCTGCAACTAAGGTACATGCCCTTGACTGGATTCGAACCTGGAACCCTTGAGTCCCCAGGCTGAAGCTCTATCCACTGAGCCAAACTGGTTAGGGTATCTTCCATGAATTTTGGTGCCAACTGGCTATCACTCTAACACCCTTTATGGATTGGCCTTATCACCCCTTCTAGACACAACTTCCTGCATCTGCCCACATGCTCCACATTTGGAAAGACCCGCCCCCACCCCTGTCATCCCCCTCACGGCACCCAAGCCTTACCAGAACACAGCCCTTCAAAACCAAGTGTGATGGTTAGTGCCCAAGGATCCCTTCAGAGCCCAAGATGTGAACGTAGAAGACAATTTGCTAAAAGGAAGTAGAGTTCCCTCTGACTAGAGAACTTTTTTTTTTTTTATCCCAGGGCAATATCACAAAATGTCTGTTTATTCGCATATATCCTCCACTGGTATGTGAGTAGTTCTTCAAAGTATGGGACAAGGACTTCCCTATCTCTTCATTCAAGCACACACATGGTTGCTTAATTAATGAATCAATCAACCTATGCTCAAGGATACTTCACTCCTCCAAAAGCTTCTGTTTATTTGGTGGTCTCAACTAGAGTTTTGAAGGAAAACCATCTAATTGAATTAATTCACTCCAGGGCAGAAATTATTGAAGACATATCCTTATGAAGTAGAACTTGACAACGCTATATTTTCAAATCTCCTCAGAAGATTTTCATGAGCAGCGCCTGGCTTGAGAACTGCTGGGGTTCAACCTAAGGAACAGAAAGTCCTCTGTGCTCTGGCCCCTGCTGCTTCTCCCAGCGCTCACTGCTCACCTGTGCATGCTCCTCTCTAGCCACACTGAAATAGGGGTCCTTCTCCATACACACGTTGGGCTCCCACATGTCCATGTTTGCTTCACCAGACTCGGAGAAACCCCAAGCTAGGGATGATGTGATTGTCTCCTCCAAGGACTTCCTGACACTCTTGTCTTCAATGGTCTGAATGTTTGTGTCCCCCAACCACACACTAATTCATAGGTTGAAATCCTAACCCTCAGAGTTGATGTTATTAAGAGTTCGGGTCTTTGAGAGGTGCTCACGTCAAGAGGGCAGAAGATTCATGAACAGGATTAGTCCCCTTATCAAAGAGAGATGTGAGGGCACAACCAGAAGGCTGGGGCTCTCCACCAGAAACAGGATCCTCACCAAATACGAGCAACCGGGTGCCTCGTTCCTGGACTCTACCGCCTCCAGAACTGCGAGAAATAAATCCCTGTTATTTATGAACCACCCAGTCGGTGGAGTTTTGTTTTAGAGGCCCAAATAGACTAAGACATTGCCTCCTGAATCGGATGCGGTGTGTTTTTTTTCCCTAGAAATGAATGTCAGAACTTATGTTCTTTTTGTACAAGAGGTAAATAACCAGAATAAGGAAACCAAATAAAAGCTACTCTGAAAATGATGAGAAATGCGATGCATCTAAATGAGAGGCAAACAGAGGTTAAGCGCTTTCTCATTCCTCGGCAGCCCCTCCTCTCAATGGTGGGTAGACCAGGTCGACGCCGGTACGGTTCTTCACCGCCAGGGTTAAAGCCATTGTCTGGCTGCAGAAAAGGATTTATCGCAGTTGCCAGAGCCAGGAAAGGGGGCCATAATTCCTGACACCTCTCTCCATCCTTTCCTCATTCTTTAGCATAAAATATCCTGACAATTTGTTTATGACTCTGTAGGTGCTGTTGGTGGAGCTTAGGGTTTCATTCTGATGGATTCCAACCTGGCTGGACTTCTGCAGCAACAGAGAAGGTCTCAGAGACTGAACAGAGTAGGTTCAGGGCCATGTTCAAGTACATAAAAAAGGATGTTTCTCATGAAGTCAACACAACTGTGTTCATTCCCAAATGATGGATCTGCTGCTCTCATGACTCTAACGCAAATGTTTAGAAATGCTCATTTTAAGTTGTTCCCGAAACACACCTTCCCCTTGCCAGCCACCATCATGACTTCTGATCATTTTAGATGCAGCAGGGAGAAAGATGTAGGCGGGGGAGGGAGGTTATCAATTAACACACCAGAGGAAAGATATGGAGGTGATTAAACTAACTCCTCAGGTTCGTTGTAAATATTTTATTTGTTTATGTGACTCTGCAATTCTTGTTCATTTAGGAAATAGCCCTACATGTGAGACTTGAAATCTAACGTGAGTGAAAACAAGGATTGTTAGAGTCAGGTCCACAGTTGGAAACACTCAAAAGGGAGATCAAGAGAACCCCAATCAGAGGAGAGAGCACTGCCCAGGAGTAGGGGAGGGGGGCAGACTCTGATTCTCAGTAGACAACATCCTGTAGGAGACACAGGAGAAAGATTGATGAAGGCAATCTGTCTGAGGACTGGTCCAGTACCCCAACTCTCACTTTACATGGGTCTCCCAGGGGCCTCTGGAGATGCCCTGAGCACTTCCACTATTGTGTTCCGTACACCATCCCCTCATCCTCCGCCCTGTAATGCCCTCCCTCTGTCTGCCTGGCTCCTCTAATCCATCCATCCAGCTCCTGATCATCGCCACTGTGAGGTCTCCCAGACAACACTTGTTCAGCGTCATCTACACCACATGTAACAGAACACGCTATCTGAGAGTGGGGCTGCTTTTAAGAAGTAAAATTCTAACCACCAAAGCAATTAAAAAGGAATTTCCTTTTCTGCTCACATCTCTCAAAGGGCTTGAAAAGGTCTCCAAAAGCATAGTTTATAGCAATATTTATTAAAACCCTCTTTCATCAATTTCCTTCCCGTTCCAAAGCTACTCCGGCAGCATGCTCTTCAACCCCTGCCCAGAAAGATGCTCTGCCTCCCCCAGCCCATGGGGCTTTCTTCCTTCCTTTGCTGAAGGGAGAGTGGGGTGACAGCCATGGGGTTCTCTTTAGAGACCTCATGCCACCATCGAATCATATAGCCTTGTATTTCAGGCATTTTTCCTGTGAATTGATTCCGTCTTCCCAAATAAATCGCAGATTCTTTAAGGCAAGAACCAGGTTTTATTCACTTATGTATTTTAGTACGGTGCAGGCTCTCCATAATAGTTGATGGAATGAATGAAAGAATTAAATTACATAAAAGTCAAAGATTACATTTTTTATTTCATTAATTCCTTCTGCAAATATCACACATTACATACTCCGTTACTATTTGCTGATAATAAAAGAGAAAGGCAAACCTGTCTGAATGAAAGGCTGGAGGGAAGGGAGAAATTAATTTTATCGAGACCGGAAAAGGCAGAGATGTGGAACCATGGTCACAGAATGGCTACCAGCGCTGTCTGTCTATGCTGCCCCCACTCCTCTGTGCTTCTCTTTGGTCCAAGTCCATAGTCCCGACTGTAGGTAAAACACAAATTTTCAATAAGGCGTCTCACTTCAAGGAACATTTTCACTTGAAGTGGTAGCACTCTGAGACCAAACATCCGCAAATAATGTCTCTCAGCTGATGAATTTCTAAACATGAGGAATATCCTCACCTTTCAAAAATACATCACCGCAAGGATCTCAGGTGTGTTTTATTCCACCCAAAGACACAGGAAAAAAAATTCCCATGAAATATCTCAAAGTTGCTTTGCCACCCACATATTGGAAGTATTCCCTTGAGTCCAAACGAAACGGTCACCATAAAATGTCCATCCACCCAGCCTAGTGTTTTCTCAAGAACATGCAGAAGTCTAAGCGCTTCTTTACATCACCTGTTAGGATATTTGAAAACAACTTTTGACTGATCTGTGACACTTCTCTCTCCTTAGCTAACCTTCATTTCCGTTGATCCTTCCTCATGTAATACCGTGGCACCCTGAGATACGAGTGCCCTAACATACGTGATTTTTGAGATACGAGCCATCAAGCGAGCTATTTTTGCTTTGAAATACGAGCAACATTTGAGATAGGAGTAATCGCACAGATCGGCCGGCTGCACACGACCCACCAGTTTACCGTGACTCGAGCGTCTCAGTTTCCCACGCCTCAAGGTTACGGAATGAATTAAACTTGTATCTCGAGGTACCACTTTATCTTGAATCACCTCATTGTGGAGAGTTACGAAGAGTCTCATCCTGCTTGGATGTGCGCAGAGAAGGCCCACAGCCTGTTGAGTGCTCCTCCATCCATTCTCACCTGGACCACAGGGCAAACCCACTCCTTATCCACGTCCAACTCATGATCCCCTTCCCCACAGTGACAATGCTAGGTTCCCACGACCCTTCCCAGGTGAGCCCTACTTTACCCCGCCCCTTTTTCTTCCCAATGAGGAACTCAACTTCTAATTCCCTTCCCACCAGAAACTTCTCAAGAGGCATTGATTGTGGTTAAGAGTCACTCTGTAGAGCCAGACTACTAGCAAGTCCAAATCTTGGCCCCACTACTTCTCAGCTACATGATTTCAAGCACTTAGCCTCTCTGAGTCTCAGCTTCTCATCTGCAAAATGGAATTCCTGGGAAGCTTGAATGAACTCATGAATGGAAAGCACACCGTGGACATGAGATACAAACTGGTTCTTGCACGTGCTAGCTCTGGGATCCATGACAGCGAGACGGGCAGGGACCCTGACTCAATGCTCACACAGGAGTGATGCTGAGCACATAAATGGACAAGAAACCAATGTGAGCTGAGATGAGCACACTGACGGGAAAGCACAAAATGCAATGAGAGTATTTACTGGGAGTGTCAGCGTGAGAAGAGGTCAGCTAGAGCCAGGGTCAGCCAACAATGGCTCAGCTACTTAAGTAAATAACGTTTATTGGTACAAGGCCTCCCCTTGTCATTTGTGGATTGTCTACGGCTGCTTTTGCTCCACAACCCTGGACTCTCAACAGAGACCTCCTGGTCCACAAAGCCAAAAATGTTTGCTCTCTAAACTTTCAGAAACTGTTTGCTGACCCCTGGGCTGGAGGAAGAGGGAAAGAGAGGCAATCCATACCGAGGGTGTAGGAATGCTGGCCTGGGGTTCAAGGGAGTGGGAAAATGCAAGTCCCTCTGGCATGGACTCCCTCCACTTCCTGAACCCATGAACACATCTAAAGTGCATCTACATATGCACCCTATGGCTGACCCTGGATCTAGCTGACCTCTTCTCAAGCTGACACTCCTGGTAAATACTCTCATTGCATTTTGTGCTTTCCCATCAGCTTCACCTTCTGCCCTGTGGCCTCTGAGAAAAAGACAATCCATCCCCCATTCAAGAGTATACCCTCCTCTCTGCTCAAGATTTTCTCTCCTCCAAGAATTCTTCTTTCTAGTTTATCCCCCTCTTTCCTACCCCCACAACACAGATTGACCTCATCTCTCATGCTTTGCTGGACCCCTGTCCTCACCTACCTCTCTCAAGTGGAGCTAACATCACTCCCCAGCCCACCTGTCAGAAACCCAGGGGTCATTCTTGACAATTTCATCTTCTCCTTCACAAGCCCTGTTGATCCCCTCTCTGTAAGAACCTCCCACTGTCACAGCCTCTCCACTTTTATTGACTTAACCCCCTTCACCTCTTTCCCCATAACCAAGAATCCTGGATCCAGCCACAATTGTGGCTGCCAGCTGTTTATGGATAAGAGTCCCAACTTTTAAATGAGATATACTAATCATTCCACACCCCCCTCCCCACTACACACACACACACACACACACACACACACACACAGGGGGAAAACAGGACCACCTATTCTACGATTTCTCTTTCTTCTGAACCACCTAACACCTTTGGACACACTTCCATGGTTCACAAGTCCTTCACCTCATGTGTCTCCTTTGGCCTAACTCCCCAGGGGGCTGGGAACATAGTAGGTGTTCCAAAATACACTTGCATACACATGACTTCCTTGTTAAATATACATACTTCTAGGTGTGTACATGTATGTGTATGTGTAGATCCTCACAAACAGAACTTGTGAAGAGAGTCTCCGCCTCTAATTTTTGCAGAAAAATTCAGAACACTTTCTGATTAGTGAGTTTGTTCCATTTCCCAAGAAATCGTTTTAACCTTTAAACACAGAAGGTCAGCGTCTCCCGCCTCTGCTCATGCATAATTCCCCTGCCCTCTGCTCCTCAGAGCTCAGGAGCCCACCCGAGAGTGCGCGCGGGTCCGCGGGAAGGCGAACACAGCGCCCAGGCCCAGGCCGCCTCCCAGGGATGAACCGAGCCCTCAGAAAATGTTGTCTCATTTGTTACATTATTAATAAAACCACAGAAGTTTGGGAGAAAACTTTTTCACATCCAGAAAATTAGCATGGATGCCACACAATGAGGAACCAGGACGATGAACATCAAGGAAGCAGAAATGTTCCCGGGGAAACCTATTCTGGAACCGATGCCCACCGCCTGACACGGGGGAAGGAGTGGGATAGCTCGAGTCGGGAAGGTCAGGGTTGCCAGGTCACTGGAGCGCTGTGGGTGGCCCCACATTGGGGGCAGGGCAAATCCAACCAGTGCCAAAGGTCCGAGCGTTATCACCAATAGTGGTGGCAGGGCTGGAGCGATCGGGGACAGGGTGTCCAGCACTGGGCGGGGGCTCCCAAGAGCCGGAGGAGATGCAGATGGGCCAAAAAGAGGCCAAGGTCAGACAGGCCAGCTCGGTAATTCCCTGGCAGGCCCAGCCTGGCCTGCGGGGCTGAGCGACCAGCTGGAGGAGGTCAGGTGAACTTGGGTAGGTGGAGGAGCCAAGTAGGTCACTCTAATTAGTGGGACTAATTAGTCCGGATGCCCAGGATTTCAGTAGCTTTTTAGCAGCCATGTACAACATCAAGCGGGCCAAATGTTACTGCCTCAAAGAATTGCCCCCCGCCCCCACTTAAAATAGCACCCCGTCTTTCCATTTCCCAGTTCCCCCCCTCTCTCTCCTTGCTCTCACAACCGACCTCCGGCTCATTCCGTGCGGCCTACTTATCTGCCCCGCACATGGTGCCTTGTGTATTACATTACATTACAGCCCCAGAATGTAAACTGCTGGGGAATGATGTCATGTTATTCGCTGCTGTGTCCCCAGGTGCTGGATCTGCGCCTGGCACCCAATTAATATTTACTGAACTCGTAAATAAATACATCGGCGTGTGCCAGGTTTAGCTCATCTGTGTTTGCGCAATGTGGATCTCTAACTAAAAGGGCAGCATTTTATCTTCCGGGGTTCAGCCCACCATCCAGTCTTGCAAATTGAGCGAGTCTTGATCCCAACACAATGTGGGTGCCCTCCACCTCGTTTAAATCCCCCCCCCAAACCCAGCCAGCCAGGGATCGATCATTGCTGATGACAGGCTGAACGTGCAGAGCCTGCTGACCTGCCAGTGGCTACGCCCCCGGGGCCTAGATTCCTTGTTCCCAACCTTTTGAGCCTGGAATCATTGAGATGGATGCTCCGTACGCTGGAAAGGAACTTAGAGACCAAGGGACCAGACGCTTCGATTTTACAAAAGGAGCTTCCAGGGCCACCACGGGGGAGTGAGTGACAGTGAGGTGGCCTCCCTTTGGCATCACGAGAAGGCGGTGAGGAGGTCATAAAGCCTCAGCCTCTCCGTGTGAAGTAGGAGTTTCCATAACAACACGCTCCCAGGGTGGCCTGGGACCAGCACCTGAATTCTCCGCCACCCATGCCAAACAGGTGGGATCCAGGCACGAGGCGCATCTCCTCTCATCCCAAGCGTGGTCCACGTGCGCCATCTGGAAAGGCCGGGGAGCCAGCCAGGGCCCCAGGGCCCTCTCTTCCTCACGCCGCCCCCTCCTTCTCCCTCTTCCCAAGGCAGCCGCGCTCTCTGTGCCCTGCATTCTCCACCCGCTGAGACAGGTGGACTTACTTAGAAAGGGTGCAGGTGCCAGGAAATACACTGATGAGCTACAGCCAACAGATAATCAAAGACAAAAGAGTGGTTTCTTGGCGCTTCTGAGCGCGTGAAATCCTTGGCTCTCTCTCTCCGTGGCCAGGACAGAAGGGACAGAAAACATGTCCTAAAATAGCCAGAAATACAGGGTACCTCGAGATACAAGTGCCCTAACATACGAGAGTTTTGAGATAAGAGCCATCGAGCTAGCGATTTTTGCTTTGAAATACGAGCAACATTTGAGATAGGAGTCATCGCGAGGATCGGCCAGCTGCACACGACCCACCAGTTTACCACGACTCGAGCGTCTCATAGTTTCCCACGCCTCGAGGTTACGGAACGAATTAAACTCGTGTCTTGAGGCTCCACTGTACGAGGGCGAAGGCCGGAGCCACGAACAGCATGGATGAGAGAGTGAGTGAGTGAGTGAGAGACATCAGTAAATGAAACACAGTCAATGGCGTAGTAATGGCCACGGTGGGTGCTCTCAGGCTTACCTTGGCCTCCATGGGGACATCAGGGGCAATCACAGCCGGTGCCACCCCAACTTCTCGACAAAAGCCCGGGCCGGAACGCTGGGTTGCCGTTCACACTGCAGAGTTCCCTGGGCGGAGGGGAGAGGGGACAGAAAAAGCTGGTGAGGCCACATCCCTCTGGAGCCTCCTTCCCCTGCTTATCCCGCTTCCCTCACCCCTGCTCCTGAGATACCCTCTCAGCACATCGCTTTCCCAGGAGCCCCCGCTTCTAGGGAATCTGACCTAACACCACACGCTTCTACAACATGCAATCACGTGCATGGAGTGGAACCTGGCCCCTCGCCACCCTTCAATCCCTGCCCCCCTTCCACCGCTGCTGGTCCCCAGAACTGGGGGCCATGGGACTTCCATGTGCAGATGGCTCAGGGTCAATGTCTGTCAGCATCACTGTCCCATCCTCATGCTAAGACACTCAGAACCACACAGTCTGGCGCCCTCATGTTAGACACTAGGTGAGCCACTTACAGAGCCAAGAAAGACAGACACAAGAGTTTCCAGCTGCCGAAGGTGCCTCAGTTATAGAAACGACCCGCTGTCGCCGTCATTGATTATTTATGGCGCAGCTTTGGGAGGAGGACGGGCCAGGTGGTGAGAGGAGCCATACAACATGAAGACAGAGACGCGCACAGGCTAATCTTAAAGCTTCCCCTGGGAAAGAAGCCCCCACGGTGCCCCCATCACCGCCACCTCGCTCTTCTCCCCGGAAGGCCCAGAGGGATGCAGGCACTCGGGGCCCAAGGCTCTGGCCTTCTCAGCTGCTCCGGTTTACATGCGGAAGGACAATTGGCCTCTTGGCCACTCAGCAAGGTCTGGACTGATGACCGGGGACCTGTGGCCCGTGTGGTGACCCTCAGAGCCTCCAGGCTGCTGGCCTCTTCCTTCCCTTCAGGGGCTCCTTGGAGTGCCCCCACTCACCCACCTGGTCCCCCACCACTGTCTTCGTCGCCAGAGGAGCTGCCTCCAGCTTCCCAGAGAATGTGGGAGACAAATGCATGCTCCTGAACCTCTCACACACAACACACACACTACACACAACACAACATGGCACAAAACACACAAACACATACACACAGCACAACAGACAGCACATAACACACAATATACACACAAAACACAACACAACAGACAGCACAAAACATAAAACACACAATATACACACAAAACACATACACACAACACAACAGACAGCACAAAACACACAAAACACATACACACACCACAACATAGACAGCACAAATCACATAACACACAAAACACATACACACAACACAACACAGAAAGCACAAAACACAACACACAATATATATACTAAACACATACACACAACACAACAGACAGCATAAAATACACAAAAACACATACACACAACACAACAGACAGCACAAAACACATAACACACAATATACACACAAAACATACACACAACACAACATAGACAACACAAAAACAGACAATACACACACAATGCACACATAACTCAGCACACACACACACCACACACACACACACACACACACACACACATGCTTCCTGAGAAGGAAGGTAGAAGTGGCGGCCCTCCCCCGGTGCACCCCCTTTTCTGCTTCCCTTCCCTCCACACCTTCCACCCCGACCTCTGCAGGCTCCTCCTGCGGGCATCTCACTGCTGGGGTTTCACTTCTTAAATCACTGGAAGAGTCAAGACTGGCAGCTTCCTCCCCTCCCACCCTCAGCGAAAACAGAAAGCATCCGATGGCCCTCACCTCCCCCACCTCCCTCCCAGCACATCCACTCACCTGGCCCAGCCCCTCACATGGAACCCTGGCCCTCCCACCTCCCAGCATCCCCTGGGCTGCAGGCCCACCGCTCCTGCCCTACCCCTCAGGACAAGCCCCTTTCCTTCCCATAAGCCCTCTCCTACTATTTCACTGTCTCCTTTGCCAGCTCCTGTCCCCCCAACTGGAAGTGTGCTTCCTCCCAGTTAGGTCCCAGAGCTCCTCCGGCTCCTTCACTTCCTGTGTCCTCGCTGGAATCCACACACCTGCTCCTTCAGCCCCGCTCTGGGCCTGAGCACCTCACAGGTGTGACAGCTTCTCACAGAGAATGAGTCTCACAACTTCCATCCCACGTGCTCCTTATCTTGAACATCATCACACTTTAGTTCAAACCAGAGAGACCTGGAGATGGTCTTGACCCTTGCTTGACCTTTAACCTCCTTCTCCCTCACCTAGTAAACCTCCGGGTCCTAATTTTATGGCTCCAGAGTGTCCTTCAGCTCCATCCCTTTCTCCCTACTTCGTTTTTTTTTTTTTTTTAATATATTTTATGGTTTTTTTACAGAGAGGAAGGAAGAGGGATACAGTTAGAAATGTCGATGAGAGAGACACATCGATCAGCCGCCTCCTCTACGCCCCCCACTGGGGATGTGCCCACAACCAAGATACATGCCCTTGACCGGAATCGAACCTGGGACCTTTCAGACCGCAGGCCAACGCTCCATCCACTGAGCCAAACCGGGGTTTTGGCTCTCCCTGCTTCTTAATACAGGCCCCATGGTCCCACCTTCTGACTCCCGAAGAGCCTCTGTCCTGACAGGTGGCCCCGCCCCCACTGCAGGTCCATCACTCTAACAGGCCACCTGGAGCTGCTCCCCTCCCCTCAAACCCGTTCCTGGATATCTGCTCCCCTCTGCCCCCTCCCCACCTCCCCCCCACCCCCAGACTGCTCCCCGGAGAAACAGACTCGGAGAAGAGAAATTGAGCGGAATACAGCAAATCCAGGGGCAGGGAAATTATTGATTGGTGCATTTGCTCGTTCATTAAATTATACCTTCAGAACCTGCCGTTAGTCCTTCTGGGAGTCTCCAGGCCCGAGCACTTAGTTTCTTTGTTTATTTCCTTCCTAGCACGTCCCTCCCCTCGTATTGGGTGGGTGGTAGGGTTTTTTTTTTTGGCTTCGCTGTTTTTGCACTTTTTAAAAAATCAATCTCCCCTTTAAGAATGCGTTTCTGAGAGAAAAGGTACACTGTCTGATGTGCTCTCCACAGCCCCTCGTACAAGGCTGGACACGCAGCCGTCACCCGGTAGATGCTCGTGGAATAAATGAAGGAAGGGGTGGGAGAATCACCCAGCGAAGGGGAGGTTTCCGAGGCTAAACCTGTGAGAGGAACTCAGTACAGTGGTACCTCGAGATACGAGTGTAATTTGTTCCGTAACCTTGAGGCGTGGGAAACTATGAGACACTCGAGTCGCGGTAAACCGGTGGGTCGTGTGCAGCCGGCCGATCCTCGCGATGACTCCTATCTCAACTGTTGCTCGTATTTCAAAGCAAAAATCGCTCGCTTGATGGCTCGTATCTCCAAAATCTCGTATGTTAGGGCACTCGTATCTCGAGGTACCACTGTAGAAGGTGCTTAGTAAATATTGTTTCATTTATGAATTAAAGAAAAAAAGAAGGTCAAGTCTCCTGGAAACTAGAGGCGGGAAGAATTGGAAGGACTGAGGTGGGAGGAAGCAAAACAAGCTATGAGCCAATCAAGTGCCTCCTAGTAACTTCTACTCAAGGCCTATCCAACGCCTTTGCCCCAGTCCCAGCTCACACCCAACCCCACCTCCTTCAGGAAGCCCTCTTTGACCACCAGCCTGAAGTCTTATGCCTGGTCTAAGGGCTTTGATGTTATTGTGGGCAGCAGGTTAAATCCTCTCTGCCCTTTGTAATTCTCCGGTGTCTCCAGTCCCTGCCTCATCTTCACTCTCCTGGAGCAAGGTCGATGTCTCAGCCATCTTTGTCCCTGCCCAGTGCAGAGGGAGCAGAGCCCGAGGACCTGCTTCACGGTTTGGAATGAACTGCTGCAAGCAGAACATGGGACCTGGGGTGCAGCAGGGGTGGGGTGAAGCATGCTGGGTAGAGTGGAAGGTGAGGGTGGAGAGCAGGCCACGGGGCACAGCATGCGGGTGCTGGCACCATGCAAAGGAGACAGAGGCCAGAGGGTCAGGGAGGAGGTAGCAAAGAATAAGAAGGAGAAGCAACAGACCAAGAGAGATGGTTTCATCCAACCAACTGGCTGACTCTGCAAACACAGACTACTTGCTCTCCCCAAAACCTTCCCCAAGAGCCACGGGCACTCAGAAGTGTCTCCATCCTCCCTTGTCCTTGTTTCTGGAGGTGGCCATGGTCAGTGCTGGAGCAGATACAATGAGACTGACATTGGTGGTGGGTGTGGGGTGATATATTTTTCCCTCCATATCCCAGGGAGTAAAGAAACTGTCTCCTGCCGAAACCGGTTTGGCTCAGCGGATAGATCATTGGCCTGTGGACTGAAGGGATCCCAGGTTCGATTCCGGTCATGGGCATGTATGTTGGTTGTGTGCACATCCCCAGTGGGGACAATGCAGGAGGTGGCTGATCAATGTTTCTCTCTCACCGATGTTTCTGGCTCTCTATCCCTCTCCTTTCATCTCTGTAAAAAAAACTAATAAAAGCTGAGACCAGTTTGGCTCAGTGGATAGAGCATCGGCCTTCAGACTGCAAGGTCCCGGGTTCGATTCCAGTCAGGGGCATGTACCTTGCTTGCGGGCACATCCCCAGTGTGGGGTGTGCAGAAGGCGGCTGATGGATGTCTCTCTCTCATCGATGTTTCTGACTTCTATCCCTCTCACTTCCTCTCTGTGAAAAATCAATAAAATATATTTAAAAAAAAACTAATAAAATATATTTTTTTCAAAAAAAGAAACTGTCTCCTCTGCTAATAGATTGAAAGGTGACTATAACCCTGTGATTGAGACTGTCACTTGGGCATGTGAACAGAAAGACTCTCCCTGAACCCAGGACAGGCCAGAAACCTACCAGCCTCCTGTGTGCGGTGTGCGCTCCCCACCAGGGACACAGGGCAGATGGGCAGCAGAGCCTGGGAGGAAAAGAAGCGGGAATTCTTTGGGGGGAAGCAGACAGGCCAGGTTCAGCACAATCTTCGTGTATCAGAAGAGTCCGTCGGCACTGCAGGCTCAGTCTGGCAGTGACTAGGGAGGATCGAAGAAGGAAAGGAGCTTAATCCCCAGCCTAAGGGATTTAGGATAGCTAAAGGGGAGAATTTCCCGATGGCGAAGGTTATTAAAAGTTGCCGGGAAGGGTCTAGCGAGAGATGGGGTGTGCTCCAGACGCTTTCACAAGCAGGAGAGATCATCCTCGGGCAGGGCAGCTTAGGGCTAATCCCGCCTGGAGGCCCGGGAATGGACACGATGACCTCCGGGTCTCCTTCAGACTTGGAAAGCAGGCCTCCCAGCCGCAGGCCGGCCCAGGCTGCTGAGCTGGCGATGCACGGGGAGGAAGGCCCAGGGTTTTCCCAGAAATAAAGAGGAGCCGGCCCACGTGAGACCTCTCCCCCTTTTCCTCTGGATTAGCCAAGGCTGCCTCGCAGCACCGGCCAAGGCGCTTCATAATCTCAGGTCTGATCCAGGGCAACGGAGACGAGAAAGTCAGGAGCAGCCACCGAGCACATGGAGACAGATTGCTCTCCGCTCTGCAGAGCTCCCCAGGCGGCCGGGCCAGCGCTGTGGTCTTCTCCAAGGAGGGTCCTGCGTGGAAGCGGCCACGAGACAAACCGATGGCCCGTCCAGTAACAGCAACAGGAAACTCGAGGGCAGTCCCGACCTGCCACCCAAGCCAAGATGGCAAACAGGGAGAGGTGCATCTCTCCCAAGGCCACAGTCCTGCTTCCCGTGAGTCACGTGACATGCCTTCTGGGGACACTACCTGTGCCCAGCTATGAATCCTGAAGTCGAGAGAGGAAATCACACGATGGTGTATGCATGACGTGGGGAGACGGTGCTGGGAGCCAGAGGACAGACTGAGAGCAGCAGCAGCTTCGCAGAGCGCTGGCTGTGGCGTCCTCAGAGGTGTAGGGCTGTGAGAGCCATGGGCCAACAGGAGGACCCCTGAGGTCCTCTGAAGACGTTTTCAATGTGCTGCCCAGGTCTATGAACAAGGCTCTGAGCACATCCAACAACATGTGAGCACCCGGGTGCCACGTGTGCTGTAGGCCAAGAAGCCACAAAGGGGGTGACATGGGGGTCTGGCTTTGTACAGAGGAAGATGGGCATGGGCACGTCTTTCGCTTGTAAGTACCCCTCTCCCGTGAAGAAAGAGCTATTTCAGCCCCAGCCCTGTATCGGCACAGAGCTTCCTCCTTCATCCTATTTCTTTTTTAAAAATATTTTTTTATTGATTTCAGAGAGAAACATCAATGATAAGAGGGACTCATTGGCCGAAATCGGTTTGGCTCAGTGGATAGAGCCTAGGCCTGTGGACTGAAAGATCCCAAGTTCGATTCTGGTCAAAGGCATGTACCTTTGTTGCGGGCACATCCCCGGTAGGGGGTGTGCAGGAGGCAGCTGATGGATGTCTCTCTCTCATCAATGTTTCTAACTCTCTATCCCTCTCCTTTCCTCTATAAAAAATCAAGTATATATATATATATATATATTCAGCTGCCTCCTGCATGTCCCCTACTGGGGATCAAGCCCACAACCCTTCAGTCCATAGGATGACACTCCATGGAGTCAAATCAGCTAGGGCTATCCTGCTGTTTCTTTCTTTCTTTTTAATTGATTTTTTTTACAGAAAGGAAGGGAGAGGAATAGAGAGCTAGAAACATCCATGAGAGCGAGACATCTATCAGCCACCTCCTGCACGCCCCCCACTGGGGATGTGCCCACAACCAGGATACATGCCCTTGACCGGAATCAAACCTGGGACCTTTCAGACCTCAGGCCGATGCTCTATCCACTGAGCCAAACCAGTTTCGGCCCTGCTGTTTCTTTCTTACAACTCTGCTGAGGTCTCTCTGCTGCCTCTTCTGAGTCCTCCATTTCTCTGTTTCAACTCATTCACATAAGGTGGCCCAGCAGCATCCCTGCTTCCCATCACTCAGCACCTGATAAGCCCCCAGCCCCACACCCACCCTCCACACACACACAGGGAGCAGGGCCTTGCAGCCAGCTCCCTCCCTGCAAGAACACCTTTCCTTTGAGGGTTCAAATGCCAGCCTTCCAGACACTTCTGCCCCCAGCAAAGATACGGGACCAGTACAAACGACCATGGATACACAGGAGAAACAGCCCGGGCCTGTATGACTCTGCCCCTCGCACGTGTGAGGAACAGGTGGGCCTGGCTGCAGAAGCGTACTCAGCATGCAGCCAGCTGCCTCCTCGTGCCCAAATAAAGCCATTTTCATTTCATAAAGCAGGAGAGCAAGTCCGGTCATTAGGGAAATAGAAATGGGGAACTTAAATGCCTAATTGGAAGCTCTATTGCACTTGCAAAGTACCTTCGGTTTTTGTAAAAATTCAAGGGAAACGCAGTGAGCCTGTAATGGCAGACAGATCGATGCCCCCTTCCCTCCTGCATTATCACAGGAGAGCCCCGTCATCCCAATCCCGGGCATGCTGGGTAAGTGGCAGTTGGGGCCCAGAAGGAAACAGGAAATGCTGAGGGGAGAACCGGAATCCTTTCCCTGTCCACCCTACGGCCGCGGCGCCCTTCTGGCTCCTTGAATTTGCCTCCTACCCGCAGTCAGAACGGCGACATGTCTCAGGAGGGTTGAGGGGGATTTGCGGACATGGAACCCTCTGATGGAGAGGAGCACACAGCATCAGCAGGAAGCACAGGAGGCATGTTCTCCTCGGGGCTACCTTCATGGAGCTCCTGAGAATTCCCAGACAGTGCCAATTCCAAGCCATGGAACTCTCGTGTTGAATACTGGGGACTCTGGAGGGACAGCTAACACCTCTGGGCACAGCTACTGCCCAGTCCAGCCTTGCAAACAAACAGGGGTTCAGCCTTGACGTTGTCTTTGGTCCCCAGGCTGAGCCCACTCTGCGCTCTCTCCCCGCTCCCTGGAATGCCCATGGCCATCTTTATCTGGGCAAAGAGGAGACAGAAGACAAGGCTAGGGTGCAACTTGGTCCCGCCCAGGAGCGGCCTCCGGGCCTCAGGCCTGTGGTTCGTGTGAACACACATTTCCACAGGAGAGTCTATGAGTAAACCAGCCAGACACACACATGACACCACGTGACATCCTTAGTGTGCCTGGGTCCCCAACTGCACTGGAAATGAAACCGCAGGCACAGAAAGGAGGACCTGAGTCCAGTTGTCCCAAGTCCTTCATGCGACCTTCTGAGCGGGGCACACGCCTCTGGGTCCTTAAACACGGTCTGTGGGGAAGTCTGCAGGCCATGGGGCTCTCCCAGCTTAAGAGATGGTAGGAGCCGAGACCGGTTTGGCTCAGTGGATAGAGCGTCGGCCTGCAGGCTGAAAGGTCCAGGTTCGATTCCGGTCAGGAGCATGTACCTGGCTTACGGGCACATATCCAGTAGGGGGCGTGCAGGAGGCGGCTGATTGATGTCTCTCTCTCATTGATGTTTCTGACTTTTTATCCCTCTCCCTTCCTCTCTGTAAAAAATCAATAAAATAGCCAAAACCGGTTTGGCTCAATGGATAGAGCGTCGGCCTGTGGACTGAAAGGTCCCAGGTTCGATTCTGGTTAAGGGCATGTATCTTGGTTGCGGGAACACCTCCAGTAGGGGGCGTGCAAGAGGCAGCTGATCGATGTCTCTCTCACCGATGTTTCTAACTCTCTATCCGTCTCCCTTTCTCTCTGTGAAAAATCAATAAAATATATTTTTTTACAAAATCAATAAAATATATTTTTAAAAAGAGAGAGAGAGAGAGATGGTAGGATCTGCAGGAGCAGCAGCACTGACCCGTCACTACCACAACTCCAGGTCCCCCAAGACTCTTGCCCGGAGACAACGCGGCCCTGGAGAAATGAAGGATGTGGAGAGAGAAGAGGAGAGAAGCAGAATGGCAGAGAGAGCGGCCGACCACTGGTCGAGTCTGCTGACCTGGCTACCACTGAGCCATCTGCCCTTTGGCCCCGTGGATTTTCAGCGGACAGTTCGGGAGCGTTTATGGAAATGCTTTCCCATTGTCCTTCCACAGGAGAGACCCTGGCAGGCTCCTGAGCACACTGCAAAAGCGGGTTAAATACGCTTACCCCTGCCGCAGAGAGAGGGAGACAACAGTGTAATGGATCACCTTCATTTCCCAGAGACACGCGGCGAATTCATTACCGGGAGGGAGAAGGAACAGACAATCAGATGAAAGAGTCCTGAGGCCTGGGCCTTGCCCAGGGAGCCAGCCGGCCTGAGGGAAGGAGAGAGGAGCCCCCACACCAGCCCGGGTGCTGATCCAGACAGACAGCGCTGAGGAACACAGCCACCTGCGGGAGCTCCGCATCAACATGTGCCACAGAGGCATGTTCGCCACCACGCAAAGCCCCGAGGGCCCACCCATCCACCTGGCCCGGCAGCCCGGGAGAGGAGGGAACACACCAGAGTCTCATTTAGCTCAGGAGCTTGTTTTCTTGCACCGACAAATCCTTCTAAAAAGGATTTCCTGATTAGAGTCAAACGGTGGAGGCCAGACCTCTTCATTCGAGACTGCGGGGCTGTCAGCATGCTAATGGCTTTCCTTAGCAACAGCTCTCTTCCCTCCACGTTCAGGAAGAAACAACACCTCTGCCAGCATCGCGGAGCTCCTCCGATGAGTCACGGCTTGTGGGGGGAGGCACAACCCTCCCAGCCCCACAGGAGTGGGGGGGGGTGGGACACTGGCCACTGGCAGCCAATGCCCAGGCAGGTGCCCAGCTGTGCAGCGAAGGGAACAGGAGCTGAGTCACCGAGACCCTGTATCTCTCTCTGGGCCTTGGAATTGCTCTCCTCTGAGATGTTGCCACTTGAAATCCGTACCCAGAGCTAACGTCTTCTCCTCGCCAGACTGAAAGACGCACAAGCAAAACAAAATGTTCCTGAGACATCACGGGGAAGGCGAAGGAGAAGGGTTTTCTGGGCTGGTTTTGTTTTTCTCATAAACTCTGGAATGTTCAGCGTCGCTTTGGAAATAAATGAAAATCAAGACTGGAGTCATCCGGCGATGAAACGTTTATCACACGGCAGCCGCGAGCCAGCTCTTGTCTTTTGTCGTTTCACATCCGTGGGTCTCAGCACAGTCGGTGAACCCCAACGGCTGGAAGGGACCATCCACTCCAACAGTCCCGTTTTCCAGATAAGAGAGACCAGGCCTGGGGAGGTCGGCTTGCCTGAGATCACGAGTGCTTTATGGACAGACCTGGAGCGTGAATCCAAGTATTTCCGCCACCACGACTAATTCGCAGGCCAGATGCTTCGATACTGGACGTGGAGAGTCTCTGCTGGAGACGAGCAGAAGCGAGATCCAATTTGCCAATATTCACATCCTCGGAGGAAGCGATATTCATCCCAAGCCAAAACATATTGGTAAATTCTCTAATTTAGTCAGATGATGTCTCACTTTACATGATAAATGTTTCTAAAAAGTTGCATGCAAATCAAATTTTTTTTAATTGAATTACTTTTTAAAAGCACAAGACAGATTGCGTGCTAAAGAAACCCTGGGCTGCAAATGAGAAATATTTCTGCAATTTCAATAATAACTACCCCCATAATTTATCGCTTCTGCAATTCATAATTTACTATTCCTTGGTTTTGTTTAGTGTAACTTGTTTAAAACAAGAGAGATCTGTATTGCTGCAGCTAGTGTCGCCGAGCAGCTTGAAGTACATTAATAATAACTCTAATACTCTCCTTCTACATGTCCCGTAGCATTAATAAGGAATTGGTATTCCCATTTGGCAGATGGGAATAATCAAGGCTTAGAGTAAGGACAGATGCAAGACCATGGAGAATGTCAGTGATGTGGACAGGATAACCACATGTTCTTTGTTAAAAATCCTGCTTTTTTTATCTACTGGATTAGGGCGTTGTGTATCAGAATTCTCCAGAGAAACAGAACCCGTAGGATATGTAAGAGGAGATTTTTTTTTTAATGGGAATTGGCTCGTGTGGTTCTAGAAGCTGAGATATAACACAATATGCCCTCTGTAAGGTAGACAAACAAGAAATCCAGTGGTAGAATTTGTGAGGGGACAAGGGAAGGGATGGGAGAGCCACTGATGTAACTTGCAGAGTCCGAAGGCAGGAGAAGATAATGTACCAACTCAAGAAGAGAGAATGGCCGAGACTGGTTTGGCTCAGTGGATAAAGCGTCGGCCTGTGGACTGAGAGGTCCCAGGTTCAACTCTGGTCAGGGGCATGTACCTTGCTTGCGGGCACATCTCCAGTGTGGGGTGTGCAGGAGGTGGCTGATCGATGTCTCTCTCTCATCGATGTTTCTGACTTTCTGTTCCTCTCCCTTCCTCTCTGTGAAAAATCAATAAAAACATATTTAAAAAAAAGAAAAATAAATAAAAAAAGAAGAGAGAATGAACTTACCCTCCCTCCACCCTTTTGTCCTATTTGGGCCCCTTAACCAATTGGATGCTCCCTGCCCACACTGGTGCGTGGGGATCTTCTTCACTCAGTCTACTGACTCGGATGTTTATCTGTTCTGGAAACAGCCTTATAAACACAGACTGGCAGATTGCTTTACCAAATCTCTGGGCATCCCTTAGCCCAATCAAGTTGAAACATGAACCATCACAGCTATTATCTCCAAGAGAGAAATCCCCACATCACAGATGCATGAACTCCAAAGAAATTCATGCGCCATCTCAAAGGGAATCCAAGAGAGGTCCCTACCTTCCTCTCTGTTCCATCACGTGACTCGCCTAGGAAACATGCAGAGCAAAAACAAGAATCTCAGTGAACCCATGACAAGGTGTCTTGACTGATTCCCCATCTTAAGTCCAACTCTCTGACTACAGGAAAGAAAGGGGGAGAATATATAGGCTCTGCCCCCCACAAAGACTCTTAGTTCACTTAGAAAGGCAAGGATCACGGGTAAAACTACATCAGACTTATAATCCACGTGGGTCTTGCCCACTAGATTGTAGAGCCTGGAAGAGAAGGACCTTCTTGATTCAGCTCCTCGCCTGGGAAAAAGCCAGTACCCAAGGAATGTTTTTGTTCTGCTGAAGTATGCAAATGCAGAGGGATTGGCAAGGGTGCTATCTGCAAACATCTGGAGAGATGATATAGAATAGATAGAATAAACAGATTATTGGTGCCGCCGGAATGAAGCCATCTCCTCCACAATGTGGGGAGAATAACAATCACTCCAGCCTCCGCGGGTTGCTGAGGCACTCGAGTGGCATCATAGATCTAAAACAGTTAGCAGGGCGCTGGCACACAGAGAGCACTTAACGAGCGGTGCCTATCACTTGCACCACAAGGACCACAGACGGTGGTGACAGAGGAACCGACGACAGATCAACGGGAGGAAGAATTTTCCAGAAGTTTTAAGGACTGCGCACTCCTGGAAGCTCCCTTGTGGGTGGTGCCTCCTATCGCAGAGACCGGATGGCCATCCCTCGGTGAAGATGTCATGAAAAGTCCCTCCCCACGTAATAGAAGGCGGAGGACACCAGTTCCTTAGCCTAGCTGGGGATTAGAAAACCTTAGTCAGTGTTTGTTTGTTTGGTTGTTGTTGTTTTTTAATATATTTTATTGATTTTTCACAGAGAGAAAGGGAGGGGGATAGAAAGTTAGAAACATCAATGAGAGTGACATCGATCAGCCACCTCCTGCATGCCCCCTACTGGGGATGCACACGCAACCAATGTACATGCCCTTGACCGGAATCGAACCTGGGACCTTTCAGTCCGCAGGCCGACGCTCTATCCACTGAGCCAAACTGGTTTCAGCCATAGTCAGTGTTTTAAACCGTTCTAGGCCAATTAGACTCGAACAATTCTGGAAAGCTCCAGGAACGTGTGTTTGAATACGCCTTCCGAGTGATGTGTATGTAGCGCATCATGAGTGGATCTAATTACGTATGTGTGAGAACCACCTGCACAGCCAGAGTTACGTCTCTTTCCAGTTCTGAGCCTATAGGCACGGCTTCATCCATCTTGATCACCTTTCGAGCCGCATCCTGGAAAATAATACAAGTTGTTCAAGTTAGAAAGATTCGGTTTAAATCCCTGCTCTGCCACTTCCTATCTGTATGACATAAAGTGTATTGATTATTCTCCCGGAGCCTCGACTTCCTTGTCTATAAAATAAAGATAAAGATGCAGACTTTGATGAAGATTCCGGGAGTTTTTCTGGCATATCATACGCGCTTGATAAATATTTTATGAACTTGGTAGAAAATAATAGGGACTCAACAAACACCCGCTCCCCTTTCCACGGTCGTCCCAAACTTTTGCATTATGTAGGGGAACGCGAGGCTCCCTGAAAGCAAGGAAACAGACAAAAATGGAGAGAGTGAGTTAGACCCGTGCCCAGACGGGGAAACCAGAAGAGCGGGAAATAGTGTGAGAGATCCCCAAAGGGGCAAGAGAACCCCTGAAGTTGAAAACAGATGCGAAGAGGGGGAAAAACACCAGGTATTAAATTTCCGTGAGAAAGGAGAGGAGAGTGAAAGTCTCATAGATCTTTCTGGATTTCGTTGGGGTGTTCTCCGTCATTAAATCTGCATTCGGAAATACTTAGGTTTGCTGAAAAGCAAGAGCCTTGGTGCCCAGGGAGAATGGAAAGAGCGGGGGACAGGATCCAATTAATCATCCAGGGGCTGTCACATTGACAACTAGAAGAATTGGAAAGTTACAAAGTACCAGCACCAAACAGCATCCATCACCCAGCGATGGTAAATAAATTAATCAAAAATCATTGGGTACCAAAAGGTCTGAAGGAAAAATAAAAGGCAGACGAGAAAAATGATCAGGAGCAGCAAGCAAGCAAAATAGCAGCGCCTGACCCTGTGGAGGTGGAGGCCGTGGGCCCGGGCGGGCAGCCAGCCTCTCCGCCCGCCGCCCGTGCCTCACCGGCCCCCGAGCAGCGAGCCACGCACCCCTGGGCCCAGAAGTGGCTGCAGACACTGTGGTCTGCATGGCTGTCACCCCTTCTGGAGTGCAGGAGAACTCCGCCCAGCCTTCCCACCCCCTACTCTCATCCTTGACTTTGAGGTCATCCTAGTCACCACTTGGCTCTAAACTTACGATGAAGCTGCCATGTGTTTGTACAGTGGTACCTCGAGATACGAGTTTAATTCGTTCCATAACCTTGAGGCGTGGGAAACTATGAGACTCTCAAGTCGGGGTAAACTGGTGAGTCGTGTGCAGCCGGCCGATCCACCCGATTACCCCTATCTCAAATGTTGCTCGTATTTCAAAGCAAAAATCGCTCGCTCGACGGCTCGTATCTCAAAAAATCTCGTATGTTAGGGCACTCGTATCTTGAGGTACCACTGTATTTGTGTTAAAACTCCGCACCCGGACCAGTACTACCAGCCCTCACCCTTGCCGGAATACACGACTCTCCTGTCTGTGATATCGGGGGTCCTCAGTAACCCTGAACTATAACACCTCCCCCCACAATCTGGCCTCTGTTTCCCCAATTAGTTGCATTTTCCTTCACCTGGAAAAAGAGGGGGTGTGGTGGATATTAAGCAGATCCCCAACATCCCCTTTCTTTTTTCAGTCAGGATGGACATGCCCCCCCATTTGGGTTTACACAGGATTCACCGGACTCAGCCATCAACCGAAGGAATGAAGCCCTGAACTGTCTATGCAGATACACAGGCCATTCAATACTCCGGTGAGTTGAACGTTTGTTGGCCTCAGGTGCCGTCTTTTTTTTTTTAATATGTTTTTGACATGTTACATGACATACCCTTCCCAGTCCCCCACAAGTGATCATTTGCAATTTACTTCCATTTAACAAACGGCCAGGGAGTGCTCCCGGGTGTCCTGGGATGACAGACACGCGGGAGGCTGTGTCTCTGTGTGCGGGGAGCTCACCGACAGGGAGACCAGCCACCACAAACGGCGTGACCCCAGCAACCGTGGCCATGGTGACCGCACAGACACCAGCAACCCGTGGTGGGATGGAGGACACAATCCACTCCCATGAGGCATCAGGAAAGGCGCGGGGAAGCCTGGGAACAGGCATTGGATGTGACTTTGGAGGGAGTCCAGGCTTGTCCAGTGGAGACAGGAAGTGAGCGTGCAAAGCAGAGCGGATGTGAGCGGAGCCTCAGGCTGGGAGAGGGCAGGGCACACTGGGGACAGCGCGGAGAGGCAGGCTTTGCTGCACAGAGGCCGGGGTCGTGACTGGGGATGGGGACAAGGAAGGATTAGGCAGTCCTCTGCCCTGAACAATTCTGATGTCTGGGTGCACAGTGTCTCCCCCTTCCAGATCTCCAGGGGGGCCACCGGGTGAGCTTCTGGAGCTCTGGGACATTCGAGTGTCCCCTGGATTTCACTGCTCGAGGGCTGGACTCCAGAGATGGGCACAACATGCAGAAGCACAGAGGCTCCCAGGTGATCACACATGCAGCCTAACAAGGGAAATGACACAAATGGCATCTGAGCACAGAGAGGCTGGCACAGGTCACAGGCACCAGCCAGGTGACAGGCAGGCAGATCACGTGCACCAGCCAGGTGATAATGGACCACATAAATGAACATATTTGGGAAAGTGAGATGTTATGTACCTGCCACTGGTTAATGCACAAACCAGGCTCCATAGGGCACAAGCCACAGAGCGGACCTGGTCACAGCTGCCCCTGCCAACCTCCACCACACAATCACTCCCCCTGCTCCCTCTCACTTCCAACATGTCTCCTACCCCTTCTCGGCCTCTCAGATGAAAAGCAAGTGACCTCTTTTGAAAGCACAATAAGAAGGCCAGTTCCATGTGATATTAAAACTCTAAAACCACCCTACCCGGCTTGGCTCAGTGAATAGAGCATCAGCCTGCGGACTGAAGGGTCCCAGGTTCGATCCCAGGCAAGGGCACATGCTTGGGTTGCAGGCTGGATCCCCAGTGGGGGGGGGGTGCAGGAGGCAGTCAATCAATGATTCTCATCATTGATGTTTCTCTCTCTCTCTCCTCCCTTCCTCTCTGAAATCAATAAAGAAATATATTAAAAAAAAAACAAAAAACTCTAAAACCTCCTCCTGTTTATAATCCCATGTGTCAGGCCTACAGCAGCCTTGGAGGCCGGAGTGAAGAAGTTAGCGTTTTTGCTCTTGCCTTTTGCTCCTCCTTCCTCCCCCTGCAGCACTGACTCCTGGGCCTGCAGGGGCGAGTACAGGGAGAGGGAGGGAGAGGAAGGGGCGGCAAAGGTCCTCCTGGGATGGTGCAGACATCATCCAGCTGGTGCTCTCAGAACAGGAAATGCCATCCAACGCTCCTTATTTTAATGGAGCCCTTTTATGAGGATCCCAATCTTGCAATCTCTTGCCAAAACAATGGTTCCTGTGGCCTTTGGCACCCTCCCCCCGAAACAGGGCATCTTGCAGTCCCCCTGCCTCAGCCCCTCATCTCTCATGGGCAGGAGAACTGTGCTAACTTCTCCCTCAGAGCCTCCTCTGCTCTGCAAGAAACCCACACCCCAGGCCTGGTGGCACCCCAAAAGCCCTGCTGCTCCCAGGGCAGCTCTGGTTCCTTCCTGCCTGCTGCCTGGGCCACGCTGGCCAGCAGAGTTTAGCCACCGTGCCCACCAAAGGCCAGAGGACCCATTAGAAGCCCCCAAGTAGCCCCTGCCCCCTGATTAAAGGGGAAGCTTCCATCTCCCCTTCCTACTTGGGGTACCGGGGGAACAAGTCACCAGCATTAACAACTTTCCCAAAAGGGACCCTCTCTCCCACCTCTTTTTCTTTGTACCCTGGGAGCTTGTGGGAGCCTCTTTCCACGTCCCGCGTTCAGGGTTCGGGTTCTAGAGGAGGCCCCACGCAAATGAAGAGATTAGAAAATATTAATTTGTCGATATTGGGGGGCTAGGCGGGAGCCTTCCTCTAGTGCAGTAGTTCTCAACCTTCCTAATTCTGAGACCCTTTAATACAGTTCCTCATGTTGTGATGACCCCCAACCATAAAATCATGTTCTTTGCTACTTCCTAACAGTAATTTTGCTACTGTTGTGAATCGTAATGTAAATATCTGTGTTTTCTGATGGTCTTAGGTGACCCCTGTGATGGGGTCGATGGACCCCCAAAGGGGTCTGACCCACAGGTTGAGAACGGCTGCTCTAATGGAAAGGACTACCCCTGGCTCTGGCCTTTTTCTCCCTTTCATTAAGGCTTTGGGACACACGCATAGCCTTTAGGCAGGAAATTCCAAGAACAGAAATTTACATGAGACAAACAGGTAGAGGCTGCTTCAACTAACAATGTTTCAACTAAACAGTGAGTGATTAGCTCTGACCTTTCAGAGCAATTAAGGTTGACCAGCCTTCTGGTCTCCTGTTCACATCTTCCTATCAGTGAGACAATGTTTAGTTTCCAGCAGGAGCTGGTGATGAGCTAATGTTGACAGAACAGTTGGGGTCACCTCCTTGTAAAACACTTTATAGATGGGCTACCCTGTCCCTCTAAAATGCCAGGATACTTGGCAGACATTTTCCTCAGACTTTGGGCATCAGCTGACATCGCTGTTAATATGGTTGTTGTTATTACTCTCCATCGCAAACTCTTTGCCCTGTTCATTACAGGGGCTCTCGGCTATCCATGACCCCCTATTAGCAAGCAGCACCTCGCTGCAGGATGGCAGAGCTCTGTGGCTCGCATTTTAGGGAAGAGGACCGATCCCCACTATCTGCAAAGCTCCCCGGTTGTTTTTCTGAATCAATTCCCTAGGACCCGCCGTGATCAGAATGGAGCCTGCAGAGCCACGCTCCGGCTGGCAGACACACCCCTCCAGGCCTCCATAGCTCAGCGGCTCCCACCAGCTCTCAGGGACCGGCAGCCCTCCACAGAAGGAACTGCGTCCTGAGGGTGCAAAGTTATTTAGTTTCCCTGCCTGACATTCTAGTTCCTGGCCTTCTGGAAACAGCAAAGCTGTTGTCACCATGCCGGGACGTGACAAATGATGTGGAAGGCGTGTTATGATACAGCCATCCATCCATCGTCGGAGGCCAGGGCCACAAGGGGATGGAAAATGAACAGGGGAATTGTTAATTGTGCAGCTTTAAAGCTTTCCCAGGGAAAGAGCTCAGAGGGGCATCTGTTGGCCCCCACCCGGTGAGGGGGGGCGCGCGTGACATTCTCTGAGAGCCTCGAGAAGGCCTGCCACCAGCTGGTCAGGACACAGGCAGAGTTGGGAGGTACAGGAGAGGACAGCACCCCAGAGACGGTGGGAAGGAAGAGGGAAATACTACAGACAGAATCACTGCCACAGCAGTGTCCGTCATAACTGCAGAGCTAGGGGTTCTCTGACGGGGACCCCTGAGTAAATCACTGAACACTCAGAGTTGCCACAAGATGACGATGATGGTTTCTCACTTTCCTCAAAACAGGGGAGTATTCTTTATTTTTTAAAATATATTTTTATTGATTTCAGGGAGGAAGGGAGGGGAAAAGAGAGAGACATATCAACGAGGAGAGTCATTGATCAGCTGCCTCCTGCACACCCCCTACTGGGGATCCAGCCCTCAATCTGTGACCTCCTGGTTCCTGGGTTGACGCTCCACTACTGAGCCACACTGACAGATCAAGAGGGTCAAAGACACAGATTCTTTAAGCATGTGATGCCCTTTATTCTCTCCCATTCTCTTTGCCTTTGGGGCAAGGTTATTTGTTTATTTGATAAATGGAAAGGGGGGATTCCATGGCCTTGCTTTGATCTCATTCACAAAGGGAGAGA